>VRYO01001272.1:3583442-3599415 GCA_009812075.1 Sialia sialis
GTAATTTTTTTCTTTTCTTCTAATAGCATAAGTTAGACATAAGTTTTTTTAAAATAGTGTGCTTAAACTACCCACTTAGTTGAGATAACTGCCCGTGAGCAAGTAATAAAAACCCTGCAGATGATATGACAATTATCAACACTTACCAACTGCAAAAGACCAGGATCACCACCCAAATTAAAAGATAATAAGAAAAGAATTAAAACTACAAGTCAAGAAACACACATGCTCTAAAAAAGCAGACCCAAGAAGTGACCATGCAAAACAATTCCCAAAAAAAGTTTGACTATAACAAGGGACTATGAATATGCAACAGGTTGATGTACTGTAAAGTGTATTTAAAGTGTAATTTATTTATGCTCTTGACAACTTGCCAAGCACCCAGCCATTTTAACCCTTTGCTTTATGTGTGTCTGCTATTATCTTTTTATTAAACCTTTTAAATTTTACCAGGACAGTGAAATGTGTTTTTCACACACACAAGCCTGGTTTCTGTGCTCCCAGCTGCTCATGCCTTCCGTGGATGCTTTGAGAATTGCATTAAAGGTCACTTGTAAAAACAGGTGCAAAACTCCAAGTCTGAGTGGTTCTGCAGATTCCTGTAAGAACTTGTCCAAGATTATTCACCATTTTAAACACAGTTGCTGAGGTTAATTAGATTTATGACCCCTAAAAATTTTAAGTGTCTCTGATGACTGACTTTCCAGCTGATAATTTTGTGTGAGAAACAGAAAAAGAATAACAAATAGACTGTGAATAAATAAACTCTTGATATTCATTCACATGAGGACAGGGAATATGTTTCTGAAATTTAATTAAATACCAAACGTCCAGAAGATCTATAATAAACCACTTTGCAAGACATCTAAATGTCAGAGAAAAACACATTTTACATGTATTTTTTTTTTACCACTGAAGCTGTGAAGAAGACACAACATCTTTTTTAAAAGACACAGAAACAACAAGCACATATTTTATCTTGAAAGTATTTTTTCAAAGGCTTCTGAGCAGCTCATTCTTTGCAGTATGACGAGTGGAATTATTTTAATTTATCACACAGCAGTTTGAAACATTAGTTTTACAGATATGCCACACTGCTCTAGAATAGTTCAAGTCCTGAGACTCACACTACTCAATGCATGGCAAAACACTGGAAACATTAATTTGAATTTTTTCCCTGAGTACACCTGACACCAGGATCTGAAGATCTTTTCCTACATTTAAATGCTGCAGAAAAACTGTTCTAACCTCTTTCCCTTATGCAGATTGCTTCTCCCTTCCTTTTTCATGTCAAACTCTTGACAACATCTTCTGACCTGCTGGAGGGATGGGTGAAGTGCTTCACCCTTGTGAATGCACCCTGTGGCTGAGGTTTGATTGCAGCAATTGCAGGGAGTGCAGCAGGGTCCTACACGGGCATCTCACATCCTGCAAAAACGGGAAAGCTGAATGAAGTTGTGTTCCCTTCATTCATGGGCTCAGCTGCCTGTGGGCCATTTCACAAAGGTGCCTTGCCAAGATAAGTGTTGCTAGATTTGTTGTAACCTTTCCCTCTGTTTTATTTTTAAAGATAAATAAAATGCAAGGAATGTTTTGCACGAAAGGTGCTGGAGTTATGCTCGCATGAAATCCTCTTGGAGTTATGCTCACATGAAATCCTCTTGTTTTTAGGGGGCCATAGCAATGCTTTGGAAATGCTGCAAGTTTTCCCTTTCTTGCAGGAAAACCATTCTGCCATGGTTGTGGGTTAACTGAATGATCTGCAGGGAGGCCAGAGCAGCAGCTGGGGAAGAAATAAATGTGTCATTATTTTCAGAACAATCTGCAAGGGAAGAGGTCATGAAGAATCAGACATGTATTAATGGGGAAGACTTGGGTTGTGAGTTCACTTCTCTGGAGTTCTCATTTCTGATCAAGCACATTTTCCCTCTCATGAGTTATCAAACCTAGAACCAAACTCATTAAAAATTACACATTCCACTCAATCCAGTAGAGATAACCAGTATTTCCATGGCTTTAAAGTGACCTTCTGGCCACATTTTGGTGGCACTGGCACTCGAGTGGCACTGTTGACAAATGCCTCCCCAGAGTGTCCTGTCAAGCAGCAGGTCCAGCAGGAGAGATCAATGAGATCATGGTACTGGGGTCAAATCCCCTCCAGAGGTGTCACCACTGCCCTGCCATGGCTTTGAGCACGGTGACATCCTGCACTGGTCACTGGCCACTGGCCACTGGTCACCCCTGTGCAAGGGCAGCAGTTGCAGATGTCACTGCATTGTCACCCCAGGCTGAGCAAACACTGCTGTATTCACTCAGCCCCTGCCGTTACCTGCCGTGTAAATGGGCAGTTAATTAAATAGCCCTCATAGAGCTTTGTAAGAAATCTATTAAACAAAGAATTGCTGCTATAAACAAACAAACCTGGGTCATAGCTTCAGCTCTTTGACCTCTTCAGTGGATTTTCTGGTTTTATCAGGAGAGCTTCTTTACATTTTTCCTAATTTGCGACCAATATTTTAAAAGTTCTTAAAAAAAAAAAGGAAAGAAAGAAAAAAAGAAGGATAAGATTTGGCACTGATAATTGTAAGTCTGTTCAGAATACAGGAGGAAGGTTAATTAGCTTTTCTGACCTGAAGAGTCTAGGAAAGTATCCCTGGTGACTCACTAATTGCTGCTCAATGCATAATAGTGTCTGTGAAGCAAAGTGCATGAAGGCAGACACTGATAATAATGTTACTTTGATTTAAAATTCTCTATCTGCAAGGACATAATGCTGTTTCACTACAGCATGCACTCCACTGATAGATCTAAATATTCCCCATCTATTCATTTATTTTATTGGCAATTCTGGTCACTAATCTTGATTTGAATTTATACCGGGAGCAACTGTGTTTCTCAGACTGAAAGTAGAATGCTATTTAGGGTATCATTAGAACATATTCTGGAAGTGTTTTCTCATGTGTAGTAAACAATTCTATTAAGCCAGCTATATGAGCTGGAGTTGACTTATTTATTTCATTATGAGGATGTGCCACACAAAGAATACATCATTTTTGTAAATAAAAACAAAGAATTAATCCCTGCTAGGAAAGATATTCCTCAACTGTGAGAAGCAAAGACATCATGTTATCTTTTAAAATTCAGTGAGTCAAATACAGAATAAGGATTTTAGGAAACCTGTGGAATCAAGCTCACAGAGTGTCAGAAAGATGTTCAGTGTATATGTCCTTTTGATATCTGTCAATTGACACACAATGATAAGGATAGGCAGAAGAGGTGTGTACTATTAATTCAATTAATCAGTGGCTCTCAGGTCTGTGTTTTAAATGTCCACCAGAGAAAAAAATGCAAAATTTGCTCTTCTTAGATCTCATAGTGTTGGTTTCTTGACATCCTTTTGTTGAGAACCAATTTTTAAAGTTTGTTTAGTAACTGCAAACACATTTTTCATGTGAGATTTCCCTCTGCTAATGGTGCAACCCTCTTTAAATAGGTATTCTGCAGATCCTCACTGGATCAGTTATAAAACACTTCTTCAGCAATCTGTCCTCCCATAATAGATTCCTGCAGGAACATGATTATCCAAGTCTCATTTGCATTAAGCCTATTACTTCCAGTTTCCAGGCCAGTGTTGGAAAAGCAGGAGTGCTATTCACAGCTTTGGCTGCAGAAATCTGCTGCATCAACAAGCAGCATGCACCCAGTCACAGGCCATTGATAACCTTATAAAACCAATATTTTCCTTCTCAGAAGCTTATAGCATACGGTAATTTTACAATTGTAAGCTGAGTAGACCACGGGATTTGTCCATATATAAGCCGCGCCCGAATATAAGCCGCATTTTTTTTATTTTTTTTTAAGCGAGGATCCATGTGTGACAAAGTAACGAGTTAGTAACAGAATCGCGCCAGCGCGGGGTTTGGTGTCAGGTGCTCAAGTTGCAAACAGTTTTCATAGACCAGCCAAGCCTTTAAAGGCAGCCCCAGGCGCCCTCCCTGGCCGGCTCTCACTTCCGGGTTGACATTTCACTGGGATTTGTCCATAGATAAGCCGCACCTGATGATTAGCCGCACTACTGGGGTAGGCTGGATTCTTCAATGAAAAAGGTGCGGCTTACAATAGTGAAATTACTGTAGTTTTGGGGGGGATTTTGTAGTCTTCCTGTTGCATCTGTCAGTTTATTTGCCACATTCCTTTCTTGCATCTCTTGTGTTTGAGGCAGGTGATGGAATTGAGGCAGACCTGTGCTTTAGGAGGGTGCTGACCCAAAGGCAGCCTCAGGTACCCTTGCCAGCACCTCTGCACACAGCTGGCAGCAGGGCCAGGGCCTGCAGGTGAAGCAGGAGAGGGAATGTCAGTGTTCAGACACTTCTGCTAAGGCTGGCACGTTCTATTACTGTTCTGCTTGGGAGCTGCCAGTGATATTAAATAGGTGGGAGGATTGATCTGCCACTGCTGGGCTGTTAGAATAGCGCACCATGGCTCAGGAAGGGAGGCACCACAGGGGTTTAGTTTCCTCAGAAGCTCCATCTCTCTCCCACAACAAAATACTCATTCTGGGAAGTTTTCTGCTCTGCCTGAGCAGGCTGTGCGCCTCCTGCTGCCTGGACACAAGTGGATATCCCATCCCTAACACTCCTGTTCTGCAGGGAGCGGCATTCTGCGTGTGCAAGGGAATGGACACATCCAGAGGGTGGGAGAAAAGGGGAGCAAACAGCAGGGCAGGGCTGCTTTCCTTTCTGTTCTCTGTCTGTGCCTTGATTCCAGACACAGCCCCTGATGCTGTCTGTCAGCTCCTGACAGCAACAGGAGCAGCACAGGTTTTCTTCTGTGCCTTGGCAGACTTAACCTGCACTCCCACTGCCTTTGCCTGAGCAATCTGCAGGTTGGTATTTACTAAATCAGCATTATAGAACCCATATCTTTGTCCTACCCTCCTTTTTTTCCCTGTCATTTCTATTTCAGATATCCAGCAGCTTGATAGATAAGACATTGCCAAATCACAAAAGACCTTACATGTATCTTGAATTTCCTGACTTAGTTTATTAAGCTGCAATCTGTTGCACGGAATCACACAATAGATGTTAGAATGTAACCTGACATAATAAGTTATTCCCATGATAAAAGACATGCAAAAAGTGACTGTGTTTCTTATCAGTGGAGCAGCTCTCAAAGCAAGCAGGAGATCAAGTCAGTTAAATCCAGCATGTGTTTAATTTAACAAAAATTATAGCAGATGTCTACTAATGTATGGGATATTATTTTCAGGCTTTTTCTAAAAGGTGTTCTTATATCTATAATATAACCCTTTGTTCATTGCATAATCTTGCTGCTCACCAAATGTGAATTCTTTTCATTGCCTAAAATCCTGAATTCTTGTCAGGACAAGTTTTCTCACCCCTATTCACCTCCAAAACATTGTGTATGATGTGGCACAGCACAACTCTCCTGCCCATCTGAGTAGGAGCTTTACACACACCAGTGAGAGAGCCAAAAAGGAAGAAAATAAGAAAACTTCTCACTGCTGGGGCACTCTGGGCAGGAGCTGAAAGCAAATAGTCCTTTTTCTCTCTATCATTTTTGACACATATACTTTATCTACACCCTGTATTTCACTACAGTTACATAGTTCATTGACTGTAACAATTGATCCAAGACTCAAGTCACCAGGAAGAAAGGTTGTGGGTTTTGTGAGATAAATTCCTGTCAGCTTTTCAGAGAAGTGTTCTGCTGCTTTGCTGCTGCCAGTTTGCCCAGTGGTGTTATGGAAATGCACATTAAAGAGGTTAAAATAATATTGGCCTGAGACTGCCAGCAGTCTCTGTGTTGAAAGGATTTATTTGCCTGTCCTGTCCTGGCAACATGCTGCATTGATTCATTGAGATGGAAAGAGAAGTTGGGAGGATGAGGTAGAGCAAGGAGTGCTGCAGCAGAGCTCAGGGTGGTTCTGCATCACCCACACTGTGCATGGTCCAGCAGCTGCAGCAAAAACCACAGGTCAGCTGGAGAAAGAGCAGGGGAAGCTGCTCCTCCCCACCCACAGAATCACAGAATCATAGAATCACAGGTTGGAAGAGACCTTCAAGACCATCCATGCCCTAACATCTCCACTAGACCATGTCCCCCAGTGCCACATCCAGTCTGTTTTAAACACATCCAGGGGTGGTGACTCCACCACCTCCCTGGGCAGACCATTCCAGTGCTTTATCACTCTTTCTGTGAAAAATCTTTTCCTTATATCCAACCTGTATCTCCCCTGGAGCAGTTTGAGGCTGTGTGCTCTGGTTCTGTCAGTGCTGCCTGGGGAGAGACCAACCCCACCTGAGCACAAACACCTTTCAGGGAGTTGTACAGAGTGATAAGGTCACCCCTGAGTCTCCTTTCCTCCAGGCTGACACCCTGTGCTGTGTTGTGGCTTTGAGACACACCCTGGTATCTTCTGTCCCACTCCTGCTCTGTGTCCCCATGTGTGGATCTTGGTGTCTCTCGGGTGGACAGAGCATGAGTGGCACACTCCTGACACAGCTGAAGCTTTTGCTGAGACCCTCCCCATATGAGTGACCAAGCACAGCCCTCCCAGCTGGGGCAGCAGGAGGAGGTCAGAGGGATGCTGTGCATTAAAGGGATGCTGTCAGTCACTGCAGTCACACTTTGAGAGCTCCTCCAGCCCCACTGCAGCTCTGCCCAGGCTCCACAACCTTCCAGCAGTGCAGAAAGCCCAGCAGTTCTGGAGGACAAACATGAAATATTAGAAATATCACTTCATTGTCCACCCTAGTGTGAGAAAATAGGGGTTAAAATTGCAGGCAGGATCCTCAAAGGAGTGCTGACCTTCCCTAGAGGAAATTGCTAATTTTTATCTGCAGTTTATGTGAAATTTCGTTTGTTCTCAATCCAGCATGGTTTGTTTTAAACCTGGAAAGCTGGAGCTTTCAGAACTATTCCTTGTCAAGGGTACCTGGGGGAGGTAATTTGGTTCTCTCAGGTTCAGTGGGTGGGGGCTTGTGCCAAAATTGTTTAATTTTTCCAGCTGGAGCCTGTGGGTACCTGAACCTGCCAGCACCTGGCACAAGGGTTCCACTGGGTATCTCATTCATGGTGGAGAGGCATTTTTATGTCACCTCTCATCACAACGGCTGAGTAATGAGGACACATATCTTCTTTGGGGTTTCTTTTTTGTCTCCTATCTTCCTAAAACACTAACATAATCCTGAGGTAACAACACGGCAGAGGCAAAAGATATGCACTAAAATGAGGTTCTTATCTGCAGTTTTATTATCCCATGCAATATTCTTGCAGAAAATTACTTTCTGAAATGTGCTAAGCTGCTCTTTGGCTCTCCAGGGCTCCATTCACAATTTTCTGTAAGTGATTTTTGTTTAATTTGTAGCAATAGAGGGATAGATATCTTTCACCCTGACTGTTATCAACTTAATTGTAGCTATAGGAAAAGTAAAGGCTAGCTGACTTTTTATTACTGAAAGTAAAATAATGGGGCATTGTTTGCTTTTCTATTTCTGCACAGCACAGTGGCTGAACTTCTACCTAAATTCACATAACTTTGTCCCAAATAAATGTTTCAGTTTTGTATGAATTAATTTTTATCTAGAGGAAGACTGTATCACCTGTACTCCTTGCTCCCAATTGCAAAGTTGCTGCAGGTAAACCTTCAGCATGAGCTGAATGAAGGATCTTTGTGGCCATGGAAGCTGCATTTTGCTGGTTTGCTGCTTTTTTAACAAAAAAATTTAGGGAAAGAAGGTGTTCCAGCCCAGGTGCTTCTGATGAGAGACATCCTGTTCTGCTGTGGAGAAATGCAGCCCTTGGCTGCTGCATCCTCAAGCCTCTGCTTACAGAGAGGAAAAAATGTTTGTACTCTCCCATATGTGTTTTGATGGAAAGCCCAACAAATTTTATGCATTGATACAGCACTTCAGCAGCTTTTAGTTTAATAAAGCCTCACTGGGGCAATGTGTTTAACTTGGCCACATCACTTAAGAAGGTAGACAGGCCAGAGAGGAGCAAGAAAAAACAGAAGTGTACAGGAAAAACTGAAAGGTTTCGTCTAAAAAAGTGAAGTTTTAACCTTAGCGTGATGCAAACAGGAGATAAGTAAATTGTTTTCCAAAGGTGTGTTGGAAATGGCAAGAAATAATGGGTTTAAATTGTAGCACAGAACAGACATTAGTTGTTTTTCAACTTTCAGCTTTTCCAGTGGTGAGAACAGATAAGCAGTGGCATCAGTAGGGATGTTAAAAATTCTGTCTCTGGCTGTTATTTCACAAAAATGCACTGTACAAGTGTCTCCTGGAAATGCTGTGTGTGCCTTCCCTCTGTGAGGAAGGACAATGTCTGTTCATGTTTGACATTTACTTCACAGCCCATTTTCTCGTCATTTTTCTCCACTCTAATGAAAGGGGGAGCAGGCTCAGAGAAGTTTGTTCTCTGGCTGGCAGCCTGGGCTCCCTCCTTGAGAAATCTGTTCTGACCTCTTGTGAGCAGAGGAGATTTCCACACTTGGGCTTGGGAAAGGAAGACCCCAAAAGAAAACCCTGCTGCCTGATGAGATTCTCCATCTCCTCCTCTAGATATTTAGCAGGATCTATCAGTGTCAAAAAAACGTGAATTCCACAGATTCAGGATGGTTCTGCAGAGGAAAGGGAAGATGCCTCACCTTTGATTTAACAAAATATGAGCATTGGTCTAATACTGGTACTCAAGTGTGAGGACAAAAAACTCTCTAACAATTTAAAGTTACAAAGTGTGTGTTTATTTAGAGCTGGGCAGCAGTGTGGGATAACCCTCTAATACACACTGCAAAATTACAGGTGATCACAGAGTCTGCTTGTTGACAAAAGGTTCAAACAAATCCATATTCATAATACCAGCCCCTCACATCCCTGCTTCCTATGGTAATTAGCTTGAATGGCAATTAATCATGCATGGTTGGCTTCTTAAATTAAGTCTGGGGTCGTTTTTGTGGGGAGAGGTCTTAAAAGGATGAAGTAAGGTGAGTCTTCCTCACCCTGAAGTCTCGACCTTTTCTATCAATGACAATACAAATGATTTCTGGGGATAGTCCAATTTTTCAAAGAATGAGTTTCTGGTTGCAATTGTTTGTGTTCTTTGGACCTACCTACCAGTTTCATCCTTTCCCATTGCAAGCACAGCTGAGCAAACATAAATTAACAGGCAATCAATTATTTAAGTTTCAGGTAACTATCTCAAGCCCAGTTTCTTCTAACTTTTAACTAAAATCCTAATTTCTTTAAGATTAATGTTTCACCTTTGCCATCTGCCTTCTGTCTGTGGCATTTTTGGGCAGTATCTTGCAAGGTTTTCACCTCATTTCCTGTGTAGGAGGTTGCTTTTCCTTTCCCCTTGTATTGCATCTTCAAGGGTAGATTCTTTGTCACATATAAAGAAGTAAAATCGTCCTGGCTTTTTGAAATTCTCTGCAATATTTCAAATTAAAATGCTTTTACACAAAGATACTGGCATGTCTCTTTTTCATCTACCTCAAAAAAGTACATACTGCTACATCTTGGGTGGATTTTAAAACAAACCTCACTTGTAGCTCTGAAAACGTTCCCTTGCATCCAATGAAAAGCTAAAAATACCTATGAATAAGTTAACACCTGAAAATGTAGGTTTCTGCACATGGCTTACATAAACCATAAAAGCAAAATTTTAACTATGTTTGAATTTCATGCATAAATCTCCTTGAGAAAAAGTTCCATCCCACTGACAGTGAGTTTTAAGCTAAAGTAAACATTTTTCCTCTGCACATGGCATATAAAACCCCAATTCAAAATTACTAGACCAATATACACAGCTTTTTTATTTTAACTCACAGTTAATCTCTTAATTCTCAAGTAGGCCACTGCCAGAAGCTTTCTTGGCAAACAAATTATTATTTTTTTGTTTACTTTCATTGTAATTACTTTCAATAAAGCAACCTAATAGTGGTTGACATAAATTATATTTTTTCCCCCTCAGGTTTCTTAGTTATTCTCTGATTGATGATATCCAGGGTAAAAAATGCGTAAGTTCACAGCATTCTAAAAATTTATTAAAAGAAAAGACAAAGGAAAACACAAAAATACAACCCTCAAACCCCATAATGTAGTCCACCATAAAAAAATAGGCAATTTTATTAATGCTTCTAGAATTATTTTACCAAAATCTGACATAAACCAAAACATATTTATATATTCTCTGCTTTTCCTCCATGGTAATTCATCATAATGTATTAATATATATCAGCTTTTGTACTCTTAAGGCTCCACACTGTGACCAATCTTATTAATTTTTGGTTCCCTGAAGGAACTATTATATTGTCCTCTGCAAAAGAGCCTTTTATAAACATCTCCACAGGGCAGATTGGCACAAATGCCCTGATGGTTGCTTGGAATGTTCTGGAAGGATGTCCTGGGCCTGAAGCATTGAATGGTTTATTTATGAACCCTCCATAAAACGTGCTGTGCCAAGGATCTGTGCAGTGGCATTCCCAGGGGCTGAATCAGGGTGTCCTTTGGGACAGAAAAGAATTTATTTGGGAATTTCAGTGTCCTGGCCATCAGCAGAAGTGGAATGTGAGGGAAAAGCTCCTGCATCCTCCACTGAACTTAGCTGGGCAGTAATAATGACAGAGAATCCTGCAGATGCTCCTCTGAATTCTCTGATGTTCCTTTCTTAGTCCTGTGTCCTGGTTTGGAGGACAGGTGTCTGCTAAGAAAGGCAGGAGTCTCTCTTTGAAATGGAGAATGTAATCCCTCTCCTTCCAAATTATTATAATTTTGAAATTAAGGGGCCTTCAGGCAAAGATATGGGAATTAGGAATAACAGCTCTTTACTAGGAAAATTAAAATAGAAATACAGTAATACAAAGAACAAACCCCAAACACCGACAGAGTCAGAATCCAAGCTGACAGCCTGTCAGTCACTCAGGGTGTTGGCAGCAGTGCCATTCAATGGTGGCTGCATCCTCCTGCAGTGACAGATGTGCTTCAGTTGGAGCAGTGCTCGTGGACAAGGTGCAGTTTCCCTCCGAAGGTCCAGTGGTGATGTGGAGAAGTCCGGTTTTCCTCTGGAATCCAGTGGAGAAAAGGGCTCCCTTAGTGTCCCCAAATCTCCATTTTTATCCTGGTAAGAAATTTTGGCTCTTCCCCGTGGCTGGAGGGTCTCCCAATGGGATGCAGTAATTTTATCAGTCCCACAGTGGGACTCAATGGCCATTAACAGGAGATATCTCCTGGAGGAAGGATGGGTTGTGAAAAGATAAAGAACACTGCCCCACCTGGTTTATAAAATATGGCCATTAACAGGAGATGTCCCCTTTGGAAATAAAGAACACTGCCCCGCTTGGTTTCAATGGATGGCCCATTAGCAGGAGATATCCCATGTAGATAAACAACACTGTCCCACCTGGTTTCAATGGATGGCCCATTAACACGAGATATCCCCCACAGAGATAAGGATCACTGCCCCACCTGGTTTCAACAGATGGTGATAGTATAGATACTTTTGATCACATCCTACATTGCAACCCAAGACATTCTGTCAGTGTCCTGGCCACCAGC
Source organism: Sialia sialis (assembly GCA_009812075.1). NCBI lineage: Eukaryota > Metazoa > Chordata > Aves > Passeriformes > Turdidae > Sialia > Sialia sialis. The sequence continues at coordinate 3,595,025 of VRYO01001272.1, forward strand.
AGAAGTGGGAATCTGCTGGAAAAGCCCCTGGGATGGAACATGTCCCTCCTGTGGACCTTTTGTGGCTCCCAGAGCCTGCACATTCCAGCAGAGTTATCAGACTGCTTTGATTCCTACCTGCCCATGGAAAGGAAGTGATGTGAAGTTAATAAAAGCTATCAAGCACCAGGAAACCATAAAACTGTTCCTGATTTTCATAGTTCTTCAGCCCAGAAAAACATTAATATTAACACCTGTCAAAAATATTATTGCAGATTTGAATTCTTGATTACTTTTCTCAAGGCATGAGCATTGTTTGCAGGAAGTCTTGAGAATGATCTTCTCCAGCCTGAACCACAGGAAGAAAAACATGTAGGGCTCAAATGGCAAAAGGAATTTTAAAAACCCTCACAAACGTCACTAGTATGAGATCTGTTCTTCATCTGAATTATTTCCTTCCATTAATTCCTCACATTTTTTGATAGGTTTATTAAAAATCCAAGACTCATCTAAGCGAATTAGATTTGGTGTCTAAGCTACTCCAAAATCACATCTTAATTTGATTCTGTTGATTTTAATATCTGACCTTGCTAAAGCAGACAGCAGAGCACATCAGTTTCAGCATGCTGAAAATATAATTATTTGCCTGTTAACATTATTTCTCTGCAAAGAAAAGGCAATGGCTCAAATAGTGAAGTTTTAGAGACTGTAACAGGTGAACTTGGAAACTACCACATTTCACATAACACTTTTGGGAAGAAAACATCACAATCTTCCAAGTAAAGCCACATTTTCCTGAATGCTCCCGTCTCCTGGCACTCTCACAGTCGTTTCTGGAGTAAATGCTCTGCAGACACAGAGCACTGAGTGTAGAATGAATCTCTGAATAGTCATTGAAAGCTTTTGTCTATGTTTATGGCTCTTCAGTGAAACTCCTATTTTTGTCTTCAGTGGTTTTCAGAAGTGTTTCTGTAGAGAATCAAGGGCTGAGTTTCAGACTGAGCCTCCATTTTCAGCTCTCTGGAGGACTTCATGCCAAGCCCTGATGAGACTCATAAATTATTACATACTACACATGTTTTTGTCTCACGTATATGAATCTAAACAAAAATAAGTGAAAAAGTAAGAGGAATGAAAAGTTTTTTCTGTCTACAGCTGCCTAGTGGGAAGGCAGAAAGAGCTGCAGCCACAATCTTTAAGTTAACTGTAAGTTATGGTGAATAATAAAATCAGTCTAATGCTTCTGACTGAAAATATCTTCCCAGATAACTTCACCTCACTGATAACCATGGAAACTTTGCATCTATAACAGAAGTTCACCACCTAAAGTTATCCCAGTCACAACATAAGCAGTTCTGTGAATTCTTTCTAGCTCTGTATAGGATCTGAAAACACAGTTTTACACTGTGTCTTCCAGAAAGAAATGGATGTATAAATCTTGAAAAAGTGAAATATGGCTTTAAAAATATTCCTTGACCTAGCCTTCCATCACTAAATTAAATTTCAGTGACTTGCTAGGAAAATGTGTTCTTTTTATGGGCTCCCATAAATTATGCATTTCAATGCTGTATCTATCTTTTTTTTTATTATAGGGAGAGCAAAAAAAAAAAAAATTCAGTAATCAAACAACTCCTAAAAGCCAAGTCTTCCAGACACTTAAGGCTGTGAAAGTGGAATCTTATTTGAATTCATTGGTTAAAAATTGTTCCTTTACAATGGGTGTGAGCACATATTAAGAGTATTAACAAAACACTGATATATCATAACATTTGTTTCTTGCAGAAGCAAAGTATTACAAGGCAAGTAATCATCTCTGTCTTGTATCTTTCTTTGCACAGTTAGGTGCTATAATTTTGAATAATCTACTGGTTTTCAATATGACTTTGCCATAGCCTTTAGTTGGAAGTTTCATACCACAAAATACCATTATTGCAAGACATTCCAGTTCCTGGAAAATTTACTCATAACAGTCTCAATGGGTCAAAATTAAGTAATTAGCTGGTTTTGTTTAACTCATATTTTTATAAGTGGTTTTCAACCTTACTGATTTTCCCTGCAGGAGCTGTGAAGTTGAATACAAATGATTAATATAAATCATCCCCCCGGCTCCACACAGGAGCTCTGAACTTTGGGTGACCAATTTGTCCTTCATGGGTTTGCTGCAATGCAGAACCATCCATGGATGTCTGGAGCAGCCTGTTCCCAAGTAAAGGGTTAAAATCACTGCCTGGAGGGGTGTGTGAAGGATCTTCCTTCAATTCAGGAACTTCACAGTGTCAGAAGGCAGAGGTTCACACAACACCCTGGAATATTTAATTTAATGTCTGCAAGTGCAGTGATGGGGTGAGAAGCAGGGGATGAGTCTCAAAGGGGCAGATGAAAGAATTGGCCAGAACATCCAAGAGGAATGGCTTGGAAACTGCACTGCTATTATGGCTGGAAAGTAGGCTGAGATCTTGTTGTTAATTAGGGCTTTAAAACTTTGTTGGACAGTTTCTGATGGACTCATATAAAAGTGCAATCTTTTATCTTTTCCAGCCTCACAAGGCTTTTGTACACAGCAGAACAGTATGAACAGATATGGACATCAAATATTCCTTAAGTAAAATGCATTTTTGGTACTTACACATCTGTAAACTTATTAAAAATTTTAATGATGGTGCCCATAGAAGTGGTGGTTTGGGAATTAAATGCATGAGCAGAGGAGATGAAGTATTGATAGCTCAGCAGAGAGTTTTCTGCATGCAGTGATTTGTTCTAGAAGGCCACATTCCTGTGACAGGTTGCATGGCTCAGTACCTCTTGGTAGCAAAACTATTAAACTTTGCTTTTTTCCTTGTTGTTCTGTGGTTAAACAAATTATAGCTAAACTATTAATTATGGTAACTATTTAAGTGTGACAAATTAAGTTGACTCTGTGGCAAAGTCACTCAGTACCCTTGAGAAGCCCAGCCTTGATTTCAAGATATTGCTCTGAAAATGGAATATTTAGCAACAAACTCCACCCCCTACTCAAACTGTGAATAACAAAATCACTGCTTCACACAGCACAGGTCTGCACATCACCTCTGCCCCTCTCACCTTCCCAGCTCTGCATCTTGATGAAGGTTTTGTAAGCATTTCACACCCATGTCTTACAGCTGTTTTAAAGGCACAGACATGAGTTCTAATCTCAAAGGTTAGGGTATTGAGAAGGTGACAGCCACATGAACATTACTGTTAATTAAGAACAAAAATGCAATTTCCACATGTGGACAACACCAGATTTTCATCTGTTTTCTTTACAGACATTTTGACAATGTTGAGAGGTCTCCTCTGTGCTGAGAGCAAAATTGGTAAAAATGGCAAAATTTAATATTAGTGAAGAAACTTTAAAAATTAGATTTATTTTCATATTCTTCTAATTAGTTTTTAAAATAGTCCTTTAATTTCTGACTCAAGTTCAGTAAAGTTGTTGAAATAATTTGGTTTTCAGCTGAAGACAGACAGAAGGCTCGTACTTGGACAACAACGTACCATTCACTAATTGTTACTTTAGTGCAAATGCTGATTATATGGAACAAACTTATCTACTGAAGTCAGAGGGAAAAGCAAGCTCTCCTTAAGTAGGTGAAGAGCCGATAAATAAAGAAGTCTGATCGACACCTACAATGTCTTTCACATTACAGATCTGATTTCTTTCCAGAGAGCATCTCATGCAACCATCCCGCTCAAAGCAGAGAAAAGGTTTTTCCTGCGTTCAAATGAAATTCCCTGAATTTCAGCTGTGCTCTTGTCCTTGGTGAGGTGAGGGTGCCTGGCCAATAGTCCCTCTGAACCTTCTCCTTGCACTTCTTGCTTTCTTCCCACCCTCAGCAATCTCTCCAGATCTCAGGAGCTCCATGTCCTCTCTCCTTTGCATCGGCAGCCAACTCCAGTTTGAGATAATTTCTCCTGATTGATTAAAGCTTTCTGCCTCTCTGGGTACTCATCCCCTGCAATCAGGCAGCCTCTTGATCTTCACTTTGAAATCACAGTTTTGAATTTCAGGAAAATTCATTCTCTCCCTGAGCAAGTCTCACATTAGTCTAAATTTGGATTTCAACACCCCAAATCTGTTTTCTTTCCTCATTCTTTTGGGGAATATTGTTCTGAACCCAGAACTGGGGACATGTTAAGGCTGGTTGCTTTCAGCCAACCATTGAGATTACAAGTGTGGTAATGGTTCATCCTCCTCCAGAAACCTCAAATACAAACATCTGTCTGTTAATGAATTGTTTGGCTGAGTCACAATGATGTGGAGCCTTTTGTGGTTAGCTGAGTAATTAATTCCTTTGTTCACTGCCCATCCCTCACTCAGCTTTTTCACATCCCAAGTCTAAGAAATTCCTGCAAAGAAATGACCTCTCAGAGAATGAGTAGCCTGGTATGAG
>VRYO01001272.1:3600415-3639296 GCA_009812075.1 Sialia sialis
CCAGCTACCCAGATGTGCAGATTATAATCAGGTGTGGCTTATAATTGTGAAATTACTGTAATTAGAGGAAACATTTCCATATAATAAAAGCAGGAAAGGACAGTTTGAGGAGCTGATTGATTGGTACATGCTTGGGGCAGTGAGGATGAAGTGAGCGACCCGTTCTTTTCCATGCTGGAAGCTGCTGTGTGATGTGGATTACAGCAGTACAAAGTAAAACCATCATCTCTTTATGGACAGTGTTTAGGAATCTTTCTTCAACCCCCTGTAAGAGCAGATGCTTGAAGGTTTTGGTAGAATCCTCTGCTGGGGTTTCAGCAGAATACCCAGAAATGGGTGTAAGGGGCCAGGAGACCGTGAAGCATTGAGAGCAATCAAACACAAATTGTGTTTGGAAAACAAATACCAAGGGCTGTGCATGGCAGGGAAGCTGCCTGGCAGAGCAGTCTTGGTGACTGGAACCACAGAGTGCCAAACTCCCTGATCCTGTTGTGGGGGAAGCTGTAGAGCTGCACTGGCACTGGTGCTTGTGCTGCTCTCATCCACACAACTGTTCACATTCGATTTATGTGGCACTTTCTGCTTGCATGTTCAGCTGAGCCATGAACAAAGATTCTGCATGGCCAGGTTTGGTGTTTACCTGGGTGCATTCACCTTTTAGAAAACCCCTCTCTACCACCACAGTGTGACAGCCATAACTGCAATCTTATTCAAAATGCTGCTCTGATTAAGTTCTGTGGGACAAACTGCAGTTAAACTGAATTTACTTAAATTTGAGAAATAAGTTATTTCGATCAGGTATACAAAACTTACTTTCTCATCCATACAGTTTCATTGAAGGATAGTGGATCAAATTATCTTCTTAGAGAAGCAGCAGCAAGTTAGAATAACTCCATTTAAAGCTTAGGAATAAATAAATTTAACATAAATAAATCCCTAGGCCAGAAATACATCTGTGAAACCTGAGCTCATTCTTTCTTTCCCTTGTTCAAAGTAAAATTAAGCAAATGGTTGAATGCCTTTCTACATCAGGGGAGAAGATTGAAGTCTGATCCATTTAAGCTACTTCCTTAAGCTGGGGTAGAAGTGGAACACAGCTTCTTTTTCAAACTGATAGCTCTATTAGAAAAGGGAACAAAAGCTTTTCCTCCTTTCTTTTTCCTTCGTAATTCGCTGTAGACATTTCCACATAATATATTTTTAGCATAGGTGTATGTACAGAAGTGATGTTTATATCTGTGTTATCCTGCTCAGTAAGAATGAGCTTTTACTCCTAACAGTGAATTATTCTTGAGGGAACCTGACATCTTCTAGGAAGCCTGACTGGCAAAAGTAATAAGTAGTTAATAAAACAGAAGGAATCTTTGTAATCTCAAGATTGATGGATAAAATGTTTATGCTGAGGGGTCTCTTCATCAACAAACTGCTGTTTGCACCTATTTGCATTTTAATGGTTATCCTAGTTCTGAAGTTAAAATTACAGACTTTTCCCAGCTGCTCTTTAAATGCTACATTATAATTTTGAGGAAGCATCATACGTAATTATATTTAATAGACACAGAATTGATTGAAACACTTAACAAAAACAAAAAGCCCAGACCTAATTTTGTAAACATGTTATTGTACAGTAACCCCCAATGATTTTGTTCTTAAATCTCCTAATTAATTTTTAATTAAAAAGCTCAAAGATGCTATTATACTTCTTGTTGTAAATGGCAGCCTTATGTAAGCATAAACGACTTAGCTGCTCAGACAAATATCTCCCATTAAAATCCATGTTAATGAGAACTCCTGAACACAGTATTTCAGAGATTTAAACAGTGGCAGCACTAAAATAGTCTAAATATCACACAGGGGGTAGTTGTTTATCATTCCTCCTTTCTTTTTTGTTTTGTGCAGAACTCAGTAGGTTTGCAGTGAGAGGCTCTCCAAATTTCCACTCAGGTGCGTCAATCTCCTCCATTGCTATTACCAGATTATTTATAGCATTTCCCAATTAATTACAGGGATGCTCCAACTCACCTCTACTTATCTGAGGGCCAATGGGCTCAAATTACCAAGTTTTGATGCAGATTTGCTGCATTAAATAGGTGGATATTCCTCAGTGAATATGAAAATGTGACAAAAAGTGACCTATTAAGGAAAAAGAACCACGAGCCAAATTTCCAACCTTACACAGCAAAGCTGTCCAGCTTTCCATGGTTTTAGTCCATCCTCTGGTTAGGATCAGCCAGAGGATGCAAGGCAGAAGCTGAACACAGCGTGTTGCTGTGGGGATGGGCTGATGTCACAAATCAAGGATTATTAATAGCAGAAAAACAGCAAGTGCTCCTTTCACAGAAGCATCTCTAATAGCAGGGGAAAAACACTTGAGACAAAATCTCATTTGCTATGTTTTTCTTACATTTTTAACCAAGAAGGGATGGGAGGTGGAAATGCAGTGGTTTCTATGGTTTAATTATCTGTCTTCTCTCTGGTTATTAAAGCTGAAAGGAGAAGCAGCAGAATTTAGAAGGCTGGAAGTTGTAAGCTCAGTTTTGCAAAGCTGCAGTTTTCATTTCCAAAGATACAAAGTTTTGGGGTTAAGAGGAAGAATTAAAAATAGTGTTGCTTCTTTTTAAAACAAATTTACAGTAGTTTCCCTCTCATAACTTTATCAAGTTCTTGATATTTTAGAAATGGAAGCTGGTACAAAAATCACTCAGCCTATTTGGAACTGTATTTTTTTTACACCATACCAGGAATAAATGACAATACATAGCTTCAAACCAAGGTTTGCCTTGAAGAGAGGTTGACTATGAGAGTGTTAGCTCATCACACCCCAGAGTAAAACCTGTCCTCTCTTTTTCAGAAGTTGCTGCAACAAATGAAAGAAAAGCAGTAGCAAAGTGTGCTGGAGCTTGACTATATCTGATATAATCACAAAATAAAATTCAGTTACATAAGACAATTGAAATTTTGTCACTTCTCATTTTATCCTGAGCTTCTACAGTTCTGGAGATTTGTAATTCCCTTCCCTCACAGACCACAGACAAAACTTTTTCTGTTGGCAGAGAGGTGGAACAGGAGTCTCACAGATGCCATGGTTTGTGCTTTCCAAATGTGATGAAATCCATGTTTCCCTTAACACTTCAGTATTATTTAAATGCAGTTTCTCATAGTTCTGCTCTTTCCAGTCCACAGACAGCTCTGAGGAAAACAAAGGGGATCTGGGTGGCGTGTTTGCTTTTAACTGTTTCCGGAGATTTTCTCCTATTTCTCCCAAAAGACAGACTTGTGTCATTTTCCCAGAAAACTCTCAAATTCCACAGCAGGCCAGCTCCAAAGGCTGATGTGCCACAGTGTTTTGGATGGCTTCAGGTGGAACTTGTGCACATTGCTGCTGTTTGCAGAGGGAATATTGAAATGTCCACGGCAAAGCTCTTGCACCAAAACCTTTTGCCAACCTGAGTGAGAAAGTCCATCCCATCTTCCCATCAGAGAGGCCAGAAGATGTTGGTGAAAATCACAGCAGAGGAGCAGGCAAAATCCTTGGAGTGCTGTGTGTTCTCTTGAGCATCTCCTCTGTGAAGGGCTCAGAGTCTCCCACAAGAACACCAGCTGTGCAACTTGTCCACCCAGCTGATAGCACTTCAAATCTGCTTAGCTTCAGAAATTACTTGCCTGTGTAATCTAATTTTACCCAATGTTCTGTTTAGAAATAAGTCCATTTACCACTCACAGATTGTTAGTTTCCTGATTTAATAGTGAAATGTTGAAGAAAAAGCAGTGTTTCTCCCTCATAACTCATGCTTTCATCCCACTTGTTCATATTCCAGTAATTGAAATTACAGTTTTATAATTGTGCAGACATTGATGATTTTGCAAATGGAGGATTATTAATAGCATAAAAACAAGAAGGACCTCTTCTCAAAATGTTATTCCAGCAAAAAAGAACTAGAAAAATATGCTTGATTATTTCTTCACTTTTTTTGTGCATTCTTCACATTTTAATTAGGCAGAAAAAGTAGATAAGATTTTCTTTCATCAGCATGAATATTAGTGAATCATAGCAGAAAAGAAACTTATGAAACATATTACAAGTAATAAACTTAGAGTTTTTAGCATTCTATGGACTTTAAGTCTCAAAAAAACTGTTGCAAAAAGAAGTGGAAATTGGAACCACAACTTCATTGGTGCTTCAATATAAATTGCTGGGGGGAAGATTTTACATTTAAGTGCTTTTGTATCAAGATGCCATTCCTTTACCAAGTCTGACATTCCATACTTTGCAGCAGACAGGATCTTTTTGGGGATCTTCTGGTCTTTCAGCAGCTGATAGGTGTTGCAGCTCTGTATTTCCTAGGTGTTTGAATACGTATTTTTTCAAGTGAAGAGCTGGTTGGGAAAGAGCTTTGCACCTGACATTTCTGGGGGAGTCTGGGGGGTTTTGGAGCTCCCATTTCCCAGTGGTGATGCCTGCTGGAGGTCCAGGCAAGGATCCCTCCTTGCTGATGGAATCACCATCCATGAAAGTGTTCAAAAAATTAATAGATGCAGCATTCCATGATATTCCATGGTTTGGTGGCCATGGTTATCCTCAGTAAAAGGTTGGGATTGATGATCTTGGAGGTCTTTTCCAACCTTTCTGATTCTGTGGTCTGCAGCACAGAGGATCCTGTGCTTCCCTTCCCTCTCCACACCCTGTCAGGGTTAATCCCAAATCCTTGTCCAGAGAGGGGTTCAGAGGAGATCTTAGTGAGAGCACAGTGCCTGGAACACCAGTTAGGAGAGATGGAATGAGGAACAATGGCAGAGAAAGTGAGATCACCAAGATGCAGCTTCAACAGAAATTTTGGAAGTTTTTCTAACACATTCCATCCCTACACTGTGAATTAGTGCAGGATAATTCTCCTAAGATACAGGAATGCCATGGATGCAATCTGGGGCTCAGCAAGTTCTGAGCTTGCTGATACAATTGAGAGAATAGCAGGGAAATTGCCACTTTTCATACTTGCCAGATTTCTTATAATATTTCCAGAATATTCATTTGGTTGGGTACCTAAAACAGAGAGAAATGGAATCTTTGGCTTCAGTAATTCCATTCTTAGGATTGCAATTTTACTTCTCCATTGTACTGAGGGTGGTTTTATCTTAGTTTTGTATGTGTATATTTAGCAAAAGCTTTAAAAAAACCAACCGTGCTATGAGCATCTCATTGCTAAGCAACAATGTATTCTTCCCTCCCACGTACCTTCTTGCTGTTCTGTGGAAAATAAGGATAACAAATGTGTAAAAAGCAGGGTGCTCTCCTCCTCGTGGAATAATGCAGCGAGAGTCTCAGCACTGAGCAGTTCTGGTCACTTATTTCTGAGACAAACTATTGCTGCCATCTGCTTACTGACTAAAGCAGTGATGCTCTGCATCCTGCTGCTGATTCCTGGAAAATCCTGCTGAGATCCCTGCCTGGCACCAATTCTGCCGTGCAGAACATTTTGGGAGCTTCTGTGCTGTGGGTCATGAGCAGATTGGGGCGTTTTGGGATGACCTAAAGGCACAGGATCTGCAGGACAGGCAGAGCCCACTGCAGTGGCAGAAGGGAGGGTTTTTAGTGCATTGTTAGAGTGCTGTGTATTGTTTAGGGCTCTCCTTGGGGACTGTGACTGCAAGCTCTGTTGTTTTCATGTTGATCAGAAGATTATGGAGTGGGGAGAATCGTGCTCTGTCAGCTAACTGCACTTCTGGAAAATGTTTGTCAAGCCATCTGTTGTTTCAGTATCATCCTGGACTTAAAGCAGTTTCAAAACTCTACATTTCAACAGCCTTAAATGTGTGGTTTTGTTTGTTTTTTGTGGTACTGCTTTATTATCTCACTGCTCTTGTGAGTGCCTTGAAAAGCTACCGGTGCATTCCATGAATTATAATTTCACTTTGCAATACCAGTGTTGTCTGAACACCACAGAAACTGCTGCAGAGAGGTCACTTTGTAGAACTAAGTGCTGGCTAAGTGTTAAATATGATCATGCAGTTGTAGAACAGATTGAACTAGAAATGCTCCCTGGCTTTCACTTTGTGCCTGGGCTCCTCTATGCAGCAGCTTAGGAAAGCTGTAGCAGTTGCAGTGAGGGGTCTCCTTGCAAAAAAGAAATCCAAACAGCCCTGTTTGGTGAAGTCTCTTTCAGAGTACAGTAATTTCACAGCTATAAGGTGCACTGGATGATAAGGCACACTTCTGGGCTGTCAACAAATTTCCGAATTTTGTCCATATATAAGGCCCACCAGATTATAAGACGCACTTTTTTTTTTTTGCAGCGAGGATCCGCATGCAACAAAGTAATGGATTAGTAATGGAATGGCGCAATTGCGGGGTTTACTGGCAGGTGCTCAATTTGCAAACATTTTTACGGATTGGTGCAGCCTTTAAACGCAGCCCCAGGCGCCCTCCCCATGCTGTGGGCCCCGGCACTCCCACCCTCCCCTGGTGCCGGCTGCCACAGCTCTCACAGCGCGCGGCTCGTGGCTCACACTTCCGGGTTGGCAAATTTCCGAACTTTGTCCATATATAAGGTGCACTGGATTATAAGGCGCACTCCCGGGTTTCGATCAAAATTTTAGTCAAAAGGATGCGCCTTATAGTCATGAAATTACTGTACTTGGGGTGCAGATTGATCTAAATCCTTACCAAGACTCTCCTGTGTTAAGTGTGACCACTTGAATTTTCAGCAGACATGAGCTGCCTTAATTACCCCTTTATGACAAAGCCGTGTAAAGACTGTTCAGTTACATTTATCAGAGTGAATTCTGCTCACCTGCATGAGAAAGTTGTGAAATGAGCTGGGGGGTGAACTCAAACATAATATTGCTCACTAAGCCTTGCTATGGATGTACTTACTCCTCCTTCAAGGAGGAGAGCCTTGAGGCTGTTAATTAGTGTGGTGGGGGATGGCTATCGCAGGTCTCTGTTCCTTTTTAGATTAGTTTTTATAACCTTAGTGTGCAGTGCAACAAACCATTGAAAAGAGCTCGGTGCTCCCAAAGATGGCAGCAGAACTACTCTGCAGGTAAAGTTATCTTACAGATTATTGCCATTACCAAAATTACCCCTTGAACATGCAATATTGAAATCAGTGGAAAAACGGGGATCTTTTCACGCACTGGTTTCAGATCAGGTGGATAATTTATTGAACACTTGCATAAGTGTGAAAGTATTGCAAGTCCTACGCTGTTCTCATGTCCAGTTTCCATGGAGGGTGAGGAGCAGGCAGGCAGTGAAGGAGCAGAGAGTTGTAGCTCCACCTAAAGTGCCAGATAACAACTGAGCACAGAGTGGAAGTGGCTTGCAGATCAAAAGATACAAAATTGCCTTCCCCTGGAGCAAGGGAGAAGCAGCAGTGACAGTATTGATCTCCTGTTCCGAATTTATTCCCCTGTTGTTTCTCTGGTGCAACAACACGATGCACTTTAATCAGAGCAAATGGTTAATATTCAGTTTAACCTACAACAAAGTAAAAAAAAAAAAAAAAAAAAAATCCACGTGCCATTGAGGATACAGTCCATTTACCCAAAAGTCTTCTATGCACACTCTTCTCATTCATTTTTAATGATCATTTTATGTTTTCACCTTATTTCTTCTTCCTGTATTATTATATACACAAGGGGGAAGAATGAACAAAGTTAAATTGTTTCTGGGGTTTTGCTGAGCTGCCTGGTGGGTAGATAAAAATAGCAAGTGCCAGTGGCAAAGTCTCCTGAAAAGTGCTAGCACATTGTGAAAGTGCTAACACATTGTGCTATTGAATCAGCACTGAGAAATCAGATTTTCCTCACAACACTTTCTTTAAACTTAAGGTGACCTTTAGGAATGCATTTGCATCAATGTAGAGAACCTTATTACTCTGCTGTATGGAAGACTAAGTCATCCTGAAAAGAGTTCAGCTGTGGGTCCTGGAAATTCCCTTCGTTTTCTCCTGGGCTTGATAGGACATTATTGATCCTGGTAGCAGAATAAAGCAGCCCCAAACACACAGGGCTGAGAGGTTTTGTCTTTGGGAAGATGTTATCATACAGTAATTTATAGCTCAGTACTGCAGAAAGTTTCTATTTATTAGAGACTCCATTGTAACATTTCTGAAAACCATTTCTATAGACTTGGTAATCCCAGATGTTTTCCTGGAATTCCACAGAGCCTCAGGTTATCTACAACACAGATACTGATATAATTTTTAAGCAGGGTTTAGGGCAGCAGAGCTGCCTTGGATATGGCTGTGGTCTCGCACATTGATTATGTAGAAACATTTTGCCTTATGGGGTCAAGTTCTTAAGCTCTTACTTGTGGATCAAATAAAGAGAGATTGAGAGCTGCTGTGCCACTTATTGATTTTGAAGTAAGCAAGAATTGCTCAGAACTTCTTACAGTCAGGCCTGAATTGATCAAAGTTCACATGGGTTGAAAGTTATGACTTGTTAAGTTACTTAAATTATTTCAACCTTAAATTATTTTACACATAACCCTAATCCAAAGCTTAGTGAACTCAATCAAAATATTATCTTGCACTTCTGTAACTTGGACTGAAGGTTTAATCTAGCAGGTTAGACACAGAAGGTCATAACCAATAGAATTGGACAAATACTTGAAACTTGGTGCTAAACATGAGAGTATTGAGTCAAATACAGTATCTAAGAATGAAATATTCACAGCAAGATAGAGAAAGCTCTAGGCAGGCAGGCTTTGAAAACAGTGAGGCTTAAACAGCTGCTTAAATGTGGAGTTTAAAAAGCCAGAAACAAGCTGGAAAAGTGCATTTTCTAGTGCATTGTAACTGGCTTGTCTGTGATCTCTGCAGACTGAGGGCAGCAGGAATATGATTTTCAAAAGGCCAAGACAGGTTTCCAGCACAGCAGGGAGTGGTTCAATCCCTGCTGTTACCCAAGGTCTCCACTGCAATGTATATGTGCTTACAGCAGACAGGGAGAGGCACAATAGCATCAAAGATTAGCATAGAAACAGCTATAGTGAGCTGAAATAAAATTTTCTCCAACTTTTATGAGACTCTCCACACAATATTCCATTACTGAGGCTTTTTATTAGTATATTTTGAGTTAACACACAGAGCAAAACTGTTCCTGAAAATTCACTGTGAGATCTGTATGTGCAACAGTGGCTGCTTTATCTCAGGCTGATGTATTAGTTTAAATAACCAAATAATACTTACAGAAGTTTAAAGCAGATGGCACCAACATTTCATCTCATCTGTGGCTACGAGCCACTGCATTTTTCATTCATATTTAGAATTAAATAATACCATTACTGACTTGTAGGAAATACTGATGTCAACAAATCATTACTCTTTTTTATCAAGGCATTCATTTTACACTGATCAGGCCTCTTGGTTGACCTTGATTATATTATCTCCTTTTTATTTTCTTTTTTTTTTCCTAGTTTAATTCTAACATTAAAAAAATACTTTAAGGCAAACCTGTTCGTAAGTATTTTTCAGTATCTATAATTTATTCAGGAAATGGCAGACATTTTTAACAGGTACTTAGCATCTATCATTTCAAAGTAAAAGATTGATTATAAACAAGAGTGAAAAGGTTTATTGAAGACAGAGGAGGTATAAATTTTCTGATGATCAGAGCAGCTGATGAATAATTCATTATCCCTCCCTTTTCCAGGAGCCAAACCTGAGAAGTGGCCACTGCAATTGTGGACACCAGGTGTCACGTTATTAGCTTATTAATCTGATTATTCAGTGTCACGCCACATTCCATCACAGCAGCTCTCTGTGTGGCCCAGATAGATGGGGAGTTTGAAGTGATAGGGACAGAGATCAAACCCCAGCACTGTGGGGGTTCACTGCAGAGTGTGTGCACAGGCTGGCACTGCAGCACCCTGCAATGACACCATAACACAGGAATGGGATAGAGAGAGCTGTCCCCAGCATCCCCACTAAACCCTGTGCTGTGGCTCATCCCCACTTTAGGGAACCCTGAGCTCCAAGTGACAAAGCACTGGAACCAGACAACACCTCTGGAGAGAGTTTGGAGGAGCAATACAGGGCTGTGAGGTGTCAGCCTCCATAATTCCATGGGCCATTTTCTAATTAGCTCATCCCTGAGAGCTTGATTTGAAAATCTGGTGGGAAGCCAGCCAAAGAATGATGGAGTCTGCAGCACCACGAGTGTTGCTTGCCTGACCTCACATGGATTTTATGCTCCTGAAGAAGTGCAGCCTGCCAGTCAGAGAAGAATGCCAGTGCCTGCTCCCCTGGATTGATCAGGAACTGCTCCAGACACAGCAGCTGAGCCGGGATGTTGTTAAAGAAGAGGAATAAGACAGAACAAAGCCTTGGTTCATGATCTAGTCAGGAGGGCAGAGAAGAGCTCAGGGCATTATTTGGCTCTGTTCTCTCACAACCAATACCAAGCCATCATCAATTAGGACAAATTTGGAATGGGTGACAGGACTCTGCAATGAGAACACACAAGCAAAACATAACCGAGGATCTGGGTTTAGCTTCTACAAGTGTATATAATCAATAGGAATTGGAATGACATTGCCACAGATGTAGCTGCCTCTAACCTAGCCAGGCATTCCAGTGACAGACCAGGTATCACATGGAAATCCTAGAACATGGTAAGCTGCAGGTAGGAGTTGCACCTTCAACTCATATTTTAGTGTGCTTTTTAAAATTATTATTTCTTTTGAACACTGAAGAAATAACACACCTTAAGTAGAAGCCTTTCAGATTTGAGTGAGAAAATAAAGGCTTGGAAAATTGCAGAAGTTGTGAGAAAAGTTTATTCATGCTAAGTTTATTGTCATGGGGAAAAGGAGACTTTATTAAAGATTTAAATTTAATAAAGTAATAACTCAAGGAAGAAATAAAAATTTTGATAAAGTTGATCCAAAAGAGCCTAACAATAAGAGGATTTAATCTGAAGGCTTACAAAATCAGGAGTCAAATACAAACTCTGCAGAGCTGGTTCATGTAGCAAGTAATGAGCCTGCACCCCTGCGTAACAATGTGAGACAATATAGTCAAGAAACTGAAAGAATTAGATGAGATTCTTGACACCAGGGATTAAGGGTTGTGGCATAAAAATAAGGATCTGAAT
This sequence comes from Sialia sialis, assembly GCA_009812075.1. Taxonomy (NCBI): domain Eukaryota; kingdom Metazoa; phylum Chordata; class Aves; order Passeriformes; family Turdidae; genus Sialia; species Sialia sialis. Next base: position 3,611,513 of record VRYO01001272.1, read on the forward strand.
CACTGAACATGTATCTTGAGCCGGTGACTTTCTGTTCTTAAGATTTTATTTGGTTTTTAGTACTCTCTGTCTTGGAGGCACAACACAACTGAGTTTTGTGGCCAGGCTCATCCTGGCTTTTGCTGTCTGTCAGTCCATTCCCCTGATTGTCTGGGGCTGAGTTCCCAATTCTGCATCATGAGATTTCTTACTCTTTCAAAGTTACCATTTGGGGAGCTGTCTCTCAGCCTGAGCACACTGGATGACATTTCCATTGCGTCCAGATCCTGGAGGAGCGAGACATCAGAGTTTCTTCTGCAAAGGAAGGTGCTGACAGCCAGAGATATCTAGCTTAAATTTTTCCACACTGAAAATGGTTATTGTGCTACATATTGATAGAGCAGCCCAGGTGCCACTGACTGTCCATTTCCCTCCCTGCATTTTTCACTGCACTCTTTATGTTTACCCTGGGAGAGCTCAAGTGGCTCTGTGGCCAGGCTGAGCTGGCGTCATTATCTCTGTAAACTGGGAAAGTTTACAGAAAACACTTGACCTTGAGATAGGAACATGTAAAGGGAGTGGATGAACATGATTTACTTTGATTTAGATTACAGTAAAAATTTCAAAGCTTCCTGACCCTTTTGATTCCTTCTAGTGGCTCTCCCATGTGGGAAACGCTGGTGTGCAGGAGCCACCTGAGACGTGCTGGCTGCTCCATCAAACCACCCTGCAGTGTGAGAGCCTGAACCAGGCACAGCTCTTCCTGTGCTGACTGAGGGGGAGAGTTAATTAAAGCTACTCTGCCAATGGACATCCTTTCAGTGCATTTCTGCTGTCTGTGGGGATGGTGATGGATGAGGACGTGAATCTGCTGATTTTACTGCAAGTCGTTAACGCTGCAGTGCTGGCTGCACCCCCCGATCCTGCTCAGCACAGACCACTCTCCAGTGATGTCACTGCACATTTCTCTGCACAGTCAAGAGTGGTAAAGACTGTGATCATTGCAATTACTGCTCTGGTTAGCCCACTCTGCTACTTGTGGTAGTAAAATATAGATGCTTCTTTCACCCTGTGGCAAATCCTCATTGCCAGGCTGTCAAGGAGCAAGGAAGCAATATTTATAGTTGTCTTTAGAGAGCTCTATCCCATCGTGCAGTTAATTATGATGAACTGTTTTATTTGTAAGAGTTTAAAACTGCTTTGTACCGTGGTAATGCATGGCTATAAAGGAGCTGCTTAATGAGGATGGTCAGAGCAGCAAATGTCTCCTGTAATTTGACAGGAAAAGCAGCAAGATGTGCTTGCCCTGGAAAATAAAGGTGTGTTTGTAGCAGGCTCTGATAATACATTGTGTAATGACAAGTGAAGATGAAAGCAGAGTTTTCAGTGTATCAGCACAAGCTCAGGTTTTCTCAACATTGTAGGCAAAATTGGATTATGAGTCCCCAGAGGATCCAGGGCCCCAGCATGTGTGTCTCAGGGGAGAATGGGACATGGGACACTCACCTGACAGGAGAAACAGGGAGATGGGAGCCCTGTGGAAAGCTGCTTTGTTTGCTTGCATGGGAATGGAGATTCCTGGTGAACTGGTTCCCAGTACAAGTGGTTGCTCCACAGTCCATGTGAACTAAGCCCAAATCCATTTGGGATTGCCTGGCCTTGTGGGGCCCTAACAGGTGACATAGGCAGCAGCATCCCAGGAATTTTGCTGTCTCCCCACATCCAGCTCTTGCCCAAGCCTGAGGATGGTCCTGCAGTTGTGCTAGGCTGGGTGTGCACAGTCCAAGCTGAAATCCCATCTCCATTTCCCAAGCCCTGAGCTGGTGTAGAGCCCATGGGCCTCACTGCAGGACCAGACAAGCCTGGACGCAGGGCAGGATGAGCCAGGAGTGCTACAGCCCCCTCTGAAATAAGGGTGAGACCTTGTGCTGAGTTCTGCAGACCCCAAAATGTTCTGAGATTCAGCACAAGCAAACAACTGGATAATTTATGGGTGCAGTGAGGAAGGGTCTAGCTGAGGAAGTCCTCCTTTCACTTCAGGAGATTCATTAGCATTTATCCAGTAATCACTGAAGAGCCCCAGCACTGCCTCTGCTGCCCCACATCAGTGTCTTTCAGTGACACTGCAAAAGGAGGACTTGACAGGCCACCTAAATTAAGGCTAAGTGAGCAAAAATATTCTTTATCTTGGAAAAAGAAAGAAATTATATGAATATATAATGCCCTACATTTAACATTCCCTCAGTACCCTCCCACTTCTGAGTTACTGTACATGGAGATGTGATCATATATTAAACACTGTGAATTCAAGACCTTCTTCTTCCTGGCAGTTTGTCTAGAGCTGTTCTATAGAATGTGTTCAGCTTTTATAGTCATCTCAAAACTGAAATTTATTGGAATGATATATTGGTTAGCATGTCTGGGAACATCTGACAGTATTGTACTTTTACTCCTCTCTTCTGTGTTTCACACACCTGTCAGAGGAGCACATGCATTTTCCTTTGCAGTCAATAGCGAACTAATTAGAGGATAATTAGAGGAACTATTGCTTTTCATGCATAAAATCCTGATGTCTCCACCGTGAGTCACAGGCTGTCTGTAGAGTGAGATGTGCAGGTGGGTTGGCCTGTGGTTACTGGTACTCCTCCTGGAGCTTTAATTAAAGCGTTTTGCTGGCTCAGGGTTTCAGAACTGGGGGGCAGAGGAAATTGTTTTTCCTGGTCAGATGCTACATCAGGACAGAAGCACAAACAGGGCTGTGATCTCAAGGAATTCACCCTACAGCTCCATTTCCTTGCTCTTCAGTTACAGGCAACACAAAATTTAAAAAGTTTATAGTGCTGCAAAAGAATATTTTTTTAAACTCAAATAGTTGCATTTTCCAAATGCTGTTTACTTTGATACAAGTTGCTATAAATCCAAAACCATAAAAATAGCTGAAGAGTTTGCTTTTAATGGAGAGGTAGCTAGACAATGAAAAGTTGGGGCTCTTTCCTAAAACCGTCAAAGTTTATGAGGCTGTCTGATCTAGATGGGATTTGAGGACGTTACCAAGGTCTCTGTGCAGGAAAAAAAAACCTTAAAAAATCCACAGTCAGAACACATTTAGAGGACATGTCTCTTCAGGTTACAGTGTCAGTCTGACTCATGATACAGAGGGAGGCAGTGCAAACTCAGGTTGGATCAATGTAGGACAATTTTTCACAAGGCAACCACTTGCAGGGCTGCAGTGATACAGAAAAAAAACCCACCATGCTGAGATAGTTCAATTAAAAATTGTCTTATATTTAGCGAGGAGGGGAAAAAAAATATAAATCCAAGGCGAAAGAGGAAGCAAAAAGAGTAATTAATTTTTTTAGCTGCATGGTGCTTGAATGTGCTTTGAAGGGCTCTGTATGCAGAGCAAGAAATTAATATTACCTGGCAATGAATATTTACAGTATTGGGAATTCCGTGCAGGGCTCAGCTTTGGTTTCCTGTGGAGACTGGAGCATAGTTTGCAGTAACAAAATAAACAGTTCTGGAGAGGTATTTCCTTTTGGTTCCAATAAAAATGGCACCAGGGAGAGCATGAAGGGGTATTTGGGAAAAGCCCCAGCCCTGTGAGCACCCTGCTGTCACAGGGGCTCCAGGGAGAGCAGCTTTCAGTCTTTGCTCAGCAAAGAGAGATGGAAGAATTTATTTAACCACCTGAATGTCTGGGGTTTAGTCTCTTGCGAATCACCCTTTCGTGCAGCAAAGGTGATTTTTAAACACTTGGCTAACAGTGCCTGGGGTGAAATCTCCATTTGTTCAGTGCTCATTCCATGTTAAATATTAACCTTTGGAAAATGGGTTTAACTTTACAAAAGGGTAAAATAGTTTCCTTTTATTAAGCAGTGTGCTAATGCATTTTTGCAGCAGATGTATGCAAGACTAAAACTTAGCAGATGAGTTTTTGAGCAAAAATTAACATGCACTGAATTGTAAGAAATAACATTTTACTTTGGTACTTGATTAAGGAGCTGAGCAAATTATATCTCTTAACCAAACATAGGTATTTCTCTTTTTATAAATCCATTGATTTGGGGACAATTAAAATGCACTTATGAATCTGCCTTTTAAATTAAAGCACAAATTAAATGCACCCATTAATGGCCAATATGAAGGTGTTACTTGTAAAAGTATTATTTGTCATTCCTACGTCTTCTTTCTTAAGGGCATGCTTAAATAACCTGATATCATTTCTATGAGTTGGATTTTATTATAGCTGATTTATGGATGCTTGCACACAACCTGACATGCATAGGAAAATGACAGGCAAGGGAAAAGCTAGAAATAATTTTTTTTTTTGGTACTAAGCACTAAATGATATTGCTTTCTTCAAATGAAAAATTCTCTCCTCCTCTTCCCTTTACCTTTAAAATACCTTCTCACAGCAAATATGTGTTTCCTAATTACAAACAGAATCAGTTTAGTTGTTCATTAACTACTCTGGATCAGCATGTTGGATCTTTCCACTGGAAAAAAAAAATTCTGTTTCTGAACACCTCCAAATTTTCTCTTTGAAGCTGAGAGATGCCTCTGTAAGGATTTATTTTAAGTTTTTAGATTTATTTCCAAGACATCACTACCAGGCATGCAATTGCACCTTCATGTTCATATGTAGATCCTTAGAGATACCTTTGTGAGATAATTACAAGATCATTAAATTAACATTCTTTTCATATAACCACAATTAAGAGCAAAAACTTTAATACATAAAATTTTCACCTGGAAGTTTCCAGTTCATGAGATTATGGGCATGGGCAGCTCTGAAAACACATTGTTAAAACAAAAGATTTTTTTGTTTAATTTTATTTCTATTTTACACGTTTATCAGATCCTGTCTAACCAGAATATTTACCATTATTGTAAATATTTACAATATTTACCTTTCTGGTAAATCTGGGTCTTTGTGTATTTTAGGATTTCTGCTGATATCCTGTATTTGAACAGTTTTTCAGGTCATAGAATCTTTAGATTCTTTTTATGAGTTACAGAAAGTTCTATTATAACCCCATAAACCAGTGTAGGATCCGCTTTCCCCTCAACTTGCCACAATGAGCCCTCACAAAAATTTAGCATTATTGCAATCCTTTCAGGCTGGAGAGAATAAGAAACGATGCAAAGAGCTCAGCTGGCTGCATCACCTGGGAGTCTGCCTCCTGTTTTTGATTCATTTTCTTATATTTGTTGAAGATGCTTTTAAAGCAGCCTGAGCTGCAGCCTGCTCAGGGGAAGGAGCTCGAGCAAAGGGCACGGCTCTGGAGATGTGTGTGGGGCTGAAGCCTCCTCTGGAAATCCCAAACTCCCTTTGCTCTCAGCAGCACAGAAATCCAGTTGGAGATTATGGTATTGGAATGCAGACGTGGTTTTCCTTTCCATCTTCTTCCAGAGGGAGGGATCACATGGTGGAACCTTGATGAAAGAGAAGGAAGGGTGGAATTAGTGATGCCAAGATGGGGTTTGGGAGCATAACGCAGTCACCTGCAAGCTGTGTGTGTTTCTCTCAGAACTTGTGTCATTTGTCAGAGTCTTCTGAAAGGAAAGTTCAGAAGTTCAAATGCTCAGAAACTAAAGTTAAATCCTCCTACGGAAATAGCCACCTTTATGAATAGATATGTTTTCCTCAGAAACACTTGCTTTTCTACCTGGGAAATCTATGTAAACCCAAGGCATTTTTATATATGTATATTTCTATCCTCCCTTTTCTTTAAAATCATATTCACATCTTCCTCTGTTAAAATAATACATCTTTATTCATGTTCAGTTTAATTCTAGAACTGTTTGTTCAGACTGTGTCTGCGTATATATAAGCATATTAATATACATAAAATTCAGTTTTAGACATTAGGAGAATAAACACAAAATTGGACCACACATTAATCTATTTTTTTTTGGTATGCAGCGACTATTTCCACCTTCATAATCCTCAGTGTAAAGTGTAAGTAAGAGTTTTTCTATCTATTGTAGCAACCCTTAAGCACAAAAGGATTCAGAAAGTAATAACAAAGATAAATAACTTGGCAATAAAATTTCAGCTCCAGTAATTTCCCATTTATATTTTCTGACTGAATCTTGTAGTCCCAAGCAATGCACTTTTTTACATTTGGGCTGTATCATACAAAGTAATTTTATATCTAATACTTCCCAGTGTGTCCAAAATATAACATCACATGCACAATGCATGACAGAGCAGTCGATGAATTATACAGAGTCTTCAAATAACATCACTGGCAATGTGATTTCATCGGCTTTCTAAGGCAATCAATCTTACCATATTATGAGGAATGAATTGTCAGTCAGGGTATTTTTTTTTATTCTACCAGGAATGTTTCAGAAGCTGTTACTTAATGCTCCTTATTGTTGAAGGCTGCCTGCTGAAGATGTTTTTCCTGTGTGAAATTACTGATGTGTCTTAAAAGTTAGATCTCAGTTAGCACAGCATTTTGCCAGAGTGCATTACCTGAGGCTGTAGGAAATGTTATCCAGTGAAAGGAAGTGGAAACTTCAGGGAGGAGGAGGTGAGACTAGTAGGAGCAACAAAAGAATAGCTTTTGTGTATGAAGAGCTTCTCTTTGTCTTATCTAAGTGTCAGCTCTCTCATCTTCCCTCCGTCTCACACGTACTCCCACACACTTATTTAAAATATGATTTCCAGTGACAGCCTTGCCATGTCTCCCGAGAGCAAACAGATGAACTTCCCTCTTCTTTCCAAGAGACTGACTGGGATGTTCCTCCATGTTTTGTTTTTTTTAAACAGCTGCAGCAAAGAGAAAAGCCACCCTGGCAGAGGAGATTTCGTCTTGGTTGGGTTGTTCTCTGGTGTTGCTGCAGCACGTCCAAGTCATCTGAGGAACTGGTGTGAGATACCTGTGGATTCCTGGCTGTCATGAAGCCTTTTGGGGGTTACAGCTGCCTTGTTTTCCTCCCTAGAAGTTTTCAGGAGGTGTTTGGAGCCTTTAGAGCTGGGTTTCTCTGCGAGTCATTTCCGAGCAGATGGCGCAGTGCGCTCCATTATTAATGCTGCTCAGATCCCCTCACACGGCACCAAGGCAGCGAGACAAACATGTCACTCCTCAAACCTGAGCACTGATCATCCCAGTCACTCCTCATCCTCCAATTTTCACCTGGAAAGACATGAGGGCTTCACTGCCCACTGCATCCCCGGCAGGTTCACAGGGAGATGGGAGGGCTCGCTCACCACCAGCTGATTTCAAAACAAGAAGTAAAAGTGACAGAGATAAACCAGCCAGTTCTCTCCCTCATGCCATTCCCTGGAAGCTAATCTTCCAATCTTCTTTTAGACTTTTTCCCCTTAATGTAAATTTGATTTGATTAAAGTGGGGGGAGAAAAAAAGAGATTGCACAAACAGTCAGAAAACGCTTTAATAAGAATTTTTTCCCAGTGGAGCAAATATAGTCTTTAGTTGGTTACAGCAAGCTTACAGATTACTGAGACAGAAGAATCCTGAGTGGGAAACTCTGCCGAGTATTTACCTAGATGCTGTCATCTTCCTCTTTCTCTAGAGAAAAATGCAAATGTGTGCCATAGATTTTAAATATGCCATTAATTACTGCTCACTGCCTCCCTTGCAGTCACACAGTCAGTGAATTCCATAAGTTGTTTTCAGGGTAAGGGATATAGAGAAATTGTGCCAACATTTTTCAGTTTGCAACTTACTGTCACTTCTGGAATCAGCTTGTGACAGCAGATGTTAATTCTCTGCTCAGTAGAAGCCTCAGCACTGGTAAGCAGCAAAGTTAGCAAGAACAGCTGTCATAGTTCAGTGCAATCTTAACATTTCTGAGACTTTTATATTCCTGCTCTGCTGTACAGAGGGAAATTTAACCTTGGAAAAGGAAAACCTGTTGCATCAGCACCAGAAAAACAAAGATAATGTTAATACTCGTGGATGTGTGGTATGCATATGGAATCCAACAAACAGGAATGAATTTGTGAAAAAGGAAAAAGCAGTCCCAAACTTCATGTATTGCATAAAAAAACAGGGAGTGCTTCAGCTCAGTATACTGCTGGAGTATTTACATGCAACATCTTCCAGAAATGCTTTCCCAGCTGTTTTTTTTATTCCATTTTAAAGACTTCTCACTCACCTGCTTCCAAATGTTTGTTTCAAGCTCAAAGCACAACACTGTTCAATCACCAAGTGTTTCCTATTTCCTGCCAGAGGAATGAGCCTTTCCACATGAGGGCTTTGCTTTCAGCTTGCATCTCCTTTGTTGTCACTCCTAAAACTGGAATTACCCCAGTGGTTTCAGTCCTTGCACCATGTAAGTTGCTTCATTGAACTGGCTGCTGCTGACAACACAACATGGAATTTGAGGCTGTCATGGGTTACAATACAGGATGTGATAAAAGGTATCTATTCTATCACCCTCTGTTGAGAGTGGGGGCAGTGATCCTCATCTCCGTGGGAGATATTCTGCTAATGGGCCACCCATTGAAACCAGGTGGGGCAGTGTTATTTCCAAAGGGGATATCTCCTGTTAATGGACCATGCATTGAAACCAGGTGGGGCAGTGGCCTTTATTTCCAAAGGGGATATCTCCTGCTAATGGGCCATTTGCTGAAACCAGGTGGGGCAGTGTTCTTTATCTTTTCACAATCCATCCTTCCTGCAGGGAGTTCTCTTCTGCTCATGGCCATTGAGTCCCACTGTGGCATTGATAAAATTACTGCATCCAATTTGGAGATGCTCCAGCCAGGGGGGAGAGCCAAGCCTTTCTTACTGAGATTTTGGGACACTAAGGGAGCCCTTTTCTCCCCTGGGCTCCAGAGGGAAACCGGACTTCTCCTCATCATCACTGGATCTTCAGAGGAAAACTGCACCTTGTCCAGGAGCACTGCTCCAACTGAAGCACATCTGTCACTGCAGGAGGATGCAGCCACCATTGAATGGCACTGCTGCCAACACCCTGACTGTCAGGTTGTACTCTGACTTCGTCAGGTTTGGGGTTTCTTTCTTTGTTGTACTATATTTCTATTTTAATTTTCCTAGTAAAGAACTGTTATTCCTAATTCCCATATATTTGCCTGAAGGCACCTTAATTTCAAAATTATAATAATTTGGAGGGAAGGGGTTTCTATTCTTCATTTCAAAAAGAGGCTCCAGCCTTTCTTAGCAAACACCTGTTCTTCAAACCAGGATAGAGGTAGGCTCAGAATTTTCCCAGCCTCCAAAAAACTGATGTGTTTCATACTAATGGGCCACATCCACAAATCTGTTCAGAGCTGCAATTCATAAATGGGTTCTCTTGTACCCTCTTGCCACGTGTTGGTTCAGTTGCAGAAGGGTTCTGCTAAGTTCACTGCAGATTCTTTCCTGAGAAAAATCAATCAGAATCTCTGCCCCTGTTGTCCTCAGGCCACCTAGCAGTGAGTGGGGATGCTGAATCCAAACCAGCACTGCTCCTTTAGGCAGCTTTGCTCTGTGTGTGATGGGCAGGATCCTAAACTCAGACTAAATCCAGTCCAAAGAAAAATTGCATAAAAATTACATAAAATTTCAACACATTGACCTAGACACTGCTGTCTTCATTCTGCTGACCATTTCCTCTTGCAGGCAGTTTTTTGTTGTGTAGACCCTTGTAAGGAAATAACATTTAGTGGTGGTAGAGGGGAGAGGACGGGGAATTGCTGCAGGAAATTTGGATAAGCAGCCTGGTCTGCAGAGTCTTGCAGCTGAAAAAATATTCCCTCTAAAAGCTCAGGGGATCCCTCTGATTCCAGGGAAGCAAACAGGAGCCAGGGGAGTTTTCTCCTTTACAGCTGAGATGCAAATGTTCCTCTTTGCAGTGCCTTTTGACATATATGTTGTCATATAAAAAGCTATGTAATGGCATAAAATTGGACTGTATTTTTTCTTTCTCCATACATTTCCTTTAGTCTGATTTATGCAGTTTGCTGGCAAGTGTGCATTTTCTCTGGAAAAATGGCACACAGTAGCTCAGCAGGTTTATGTTTAAGACTCTTGTTAAATAGCCAATATTTGTGAGTGATGTTCTGCCCCTGAAATAATGTTATTCTCTAATACTTGAGAACAGTGTATTTTGCCTTTAGAGTGCACTGTGTGCAAGAGATTTCTGTCTGTGAAGCAAACCAAAAAGAGATCAGATTATTGTGTGTAGAATTAATTTCAGTGACTGGAAATTGGGACCTCTGTTTTCCCAAAAAGCAGAAATAGTTGTTCATTTCCTGCAGTTACACTATACACACAAATAAGCCAGGAAAACGTTGTCTGTCATTTGAATTATTTTTCTGCCTGTCTTATTAAATAATCTTGCAGATGTGCATGCATTGAATTAATACTTGGCTGCTAGAACACAATGAGGAAATATTTAGTGTATGATCTAGTTAGAAATACATATACTTGAAGCTTTTAATCTTGTGCTATGGATTTATCTCGGGTTTGTAGGCTGTATTTATAAATGCTTAATCTTCTGTGAGGATACATATATTTCCAGCCTTTTTTAAGAGTGGTTCTGATTTTTTCATTTTCTTGATCTTTGTTCAAACATTTTATATTGATCTGACACATATATTTAAATAATTTGCAGTAATCATAGGAACAAATGCACGGTCATGATGTAGGAACAGTTGCATAAAAATCCAGTATATTCCAGTAGCCTATTTCATACTCTTATTTTTGGAATAATATTTCCTTCATAGAAATGACCATTCATAGCATTTATAATATATTTTAAGAAATTTTAATATGCACTGGTTTAATGGTTTTCTTAAAGAATAAATAAGATAACTTTAAAAATTACTAATTTGAATATCTGATATGGGAATGAGTCCATTACAAATAATTTAAATTCACTTATAAGAGTAAATGTTTAAGTTTTCTTTAGGGAAAAAGGGAGAAAAGGGAGAAAAAACCCAATTGTACCCATACAATTAACTGTACATATGACAGTGGTTAATCTTTCCAAAACACAAACTAACAAGGGGTCAGACATCATTTAGCACTTTAATAAATATTTTTAAATTTCCATTCCTGGAAAGCAATTCCAAATTAAACACCAGAAATTATCTTTGCACGATGGAGTGGGAGGTTGCATCTCCAAAGCAGTGCCCAAGATACCCAAACTGAGCCCTGGACCTCTCAGATTTGCTCTCACACCTCAGTGTCACTGGGATTTCTGATGACCCTGTGTGATCAGGAATACACTGAATGCTTGGGCAGCTGTACCCAAGCCCTGACTCCATCAGCCAAAATTGTTCTTTTATTCTGTGCAGCCAGAAAAGAGCTCACAGAGCCAGCTGACACTCCATGGGCTGCAATCCATCCTGCAGGAGCTGTTTGCTTGTCAGATTTATTTGTGGCACTATCTCACCTCGTACAACTGCAGTTCCTCCCAGGGACGTTTCAGGAGAGGATGATGAATCTTCACAGGGATTTCTATGGATCCAGCTGCTGGGGATTTGCACAGCATGAGGGACAGAGCAGTTCTTCACGGCAACACCTTCTAAGAGCACAGCTTGTGTGTTTTTTTTCACTGGAGGGTTGGAAGGGAATTCTGTTTGTCAAAGTTAGGGAATCCTGAATTTTCTTTCTCTTAGATTGGAATTATTTCTAGATTTCAAACAAAATTCACTACCAGAGATTTCATATGCTAAGAATGATAAATGTCAGTTCCAGCAAAGCATACTTATCACTGGATTTTTAAAGTGATGTGCACCACTGAAAATCTGGAGCAAAGTATTTCCTACTGAAACACTTGCAAATTGCATTGGAAAAGGAGCCCGTTTATAAGATATTTCCACTGCAATATCCAGCATTTCATCCTTCACCTTAGTAAACCAAGAACACTTTGTACACCTTTGTCCAAGTGCAAAAATTTATCACCCTTTTTTAGACAAGAGGAGATTGGAGGACGTGAAGTATACTGGATTTTTATTCCCATTCTACATTTATTATTATTTATTATTACCTCAATTCTAGAGATAAATATCAATTCCAGATATTCCAGGCTTTACCTTTCCCATCTGCACTGAACATGCATTCCCTGAGAGCTGGGCATGTCTGCAGGGCCATTGTCTCTCTGGAATATTTTTCTGCACACTGTTGAGATTACTGAACAAATTCCTGTCACTTGTGCTCCCTGGATTCCAAAATTGGAACTATGGAGTGTGGGATTTGTCAATACTGTGCAAAGCCTTTCTGTCTCACAGTTCTCCAAATTAACTCAAGCACCAGGAGCCTGGTACTTGATGGAGGCTTTGATATGACAAATTATCCTGCTCCAGACACCATCTGGCTGAACTGCACTGCTTTTGTAGCTGCACCATAATATTCTGCAGGGCAGAGGTTTGTTCCCAATCCTAATAAAATCAGGTGAGGCTTCACGGGACCTTGCACAAGATGCTGGTTTTCCAGCACAATGCAAGTTATAACAACCCTTCATTAGTTCAGCAATGGATTCATTTCAGTTCAGACCCCCAGCACCTGTCCTGACCTCTGCCCCCTCTCAGGGCTGGGACTGAATGGCACAAGCAGTGCCCAGATCTCCAAGGGTCACTCAGGCCTGACAAGTGCTGCCCAGCCAATTTAGCAACACTTCTTTGCCAGATTATGACAATGCAGACACTTTTATCCATTTTTCCCCCATAAAAAAAACCATTTAAACCTGAGTCCTGAATACAAAAATTGGTGAAAATGTTTCACCTCCATTACATGCAATACCTTCTAAATAATAGTCCCTAGACAGATACTTGCAATGTGATTTTAACTCTGCCCAGCAATTTTACTAACAGTATGGTTCAAGCAGGAAACTAGACTAGTTAAAACTATTTCTAAGTAAAAGAACTGTTGGAAATAGGTAAGGCATATCTTAACAGAATTGCTGTTTCCTGCCCTACAAGGAGTGCCAATGCAGATCATTAACATGAACTGGCAGGACCTTTGCACTGTTTTTTATATAATTTTATTTTTTTCCTGGATGCAGATGAGGCAAGGAGACACTGAATAACCTGTTATGGCATCATTACTGGATTTGCACCAATTCTGAACCCAGCTTGAAAACATCCCCCATTATTTTTTGGGTTTGCAGTACTCTTACTCAAAACACCCCTGGTATCCTCCATGGACTTGATATGGACTGTGATAAACTCCATGGAAAGCATATGGATAACACCTGAACTCCTGGGGCTAATAATTAATAACTTGTGCCACCAAACTAGAATAGTTCATCCTCTGTCCAAAGCAAGCAGCCAGGGATTTACCTTAGGAATTCTCAGAGAATTATTTCACAAAAATTCACATCCCAGGCTACCCTGGGACAGCTATTGTTTTACCACTTTCAAGAACCTCTTCAATATTAAGAAGAAAGAAAAAAATACGGTCACTGCAGTCCATTGGATTTTGCTCTAACTTCATTCTTTCTAAAACTGCTAAAAACGTTGTTCTTCAAGCAGCAGCATGTGGGTGGTATAAAAAAATGCATTTTGAGCACTTGAGTGAATTGCTAAGTGCTCAGAGGTATGTGCATCCAGTGCTGAGAACCCAGGAGCAGGTCTGACCTTTCTGCCTGGAATTGGGCATTTCTGCAGTAATAGATTTTCCCCCTACTGTTCTCCTCGGGTTTTTATGATAAAGGGAATTCTTTGGCCACACTGGCAAACATTAGTTGCTATAGAAATGTGTAACTGTTTACAGGTGCAATATTGAATTGTGCTCCCTTCCTGGGACTAACAAGTGACTTGTGTTTATTTGTTCTGGCCAAAGCAGCCTCCAGCAGGGAGGGGAAAGGGGCACAGGTTAGAGGGGCAGAACGCCTTGAGGCCATTCCCTGCCTTTGTCCTCAAAGAGAATGTCTGCCAGCTGCAGTGCCCTCCACAATTCCCTGTAAGCTCTGCTGGAATGCCAGCCCTGCACTCCTTGATCTGCAGATATGAAGGGAAGAACACAAACCTTTCTGATACAGATGTTGTTTGCCGTGTTCCTCTCTCCACCCTCAAGGAGAGAGAGAAGGCTCCATTTCATGGACATGGAATTGCTGTTCCCACAGATGTGCTCTTCCAAGTTCTCCTGACAGGACACACTGCTCAGACCGATCTTGTGAGCAGATTATTCCAGATTTTGTTGTAATGGTACTTAAAACGTATTTCAAAACAAGTTAGACTTCACAGCCAGTAATCTGTTTCAGGGGTCCTTATCTGATACCAAATGCAGATTTCCAACATGAACAGGATAAAGGGCACTGGAGGATCACCTCTTACTTCAGCCTACCAGAAAACACAGATTGTTTTCCCACACCTGCCTACTCCATGATGCATTTCAGCTTTAACAACAGTAGCTTTCTCTCAAATAAAAATTACTTTTTTTGTATACTCATTCTTCTAAGTTCTTAGACAAAAAAAATTATTGCTAATTGGCAAAACCATCACTTCTACAAGACTTTATTTAAAGTATGTTAAAATTATCCAAACCAATCATGTATAATTCTAGCCTAGCAATTTTATAATCAATTTTTTTAAGAACTTTAACTTTATAAAACTTTGAATTAATCTTTTTACTCCATGGGAGCTACTTCTTTAAAATAGTATGAAATGAGGATCTGGTCCTGCAGAGCACGTAATCAAGTATTTAATTTTTGTACACTGAGTTGTAACAAAGAGCTGCTCTCAGTCTGCCAATGCCCCATTAAATCACATTTAGGAAAAAAAGTAAGAATATGTGAGTGGGAACAAGTGTGTCCTCCCAGGATTTCAGTATTCTAAGGGATTTATGTGCTTGACTTGGCTGTACAAGGTCACCTCATCACTGAATTCCTATTTAAATATCCAATGGTACTTTTTATTTAAAGGAAGTTGTTGCAGCAGCTGTACCTGCTCAGACAGCTTGGCTGAGGTGAAGCAGTTGTGCTGATCAATTCATGCCCACAATTCATCTTTTCTTCCTGGCAAACAAGCTCAGCTGTATCGAGGGAACTTCCAGACAAGGGACAAGGACAAGGTCAGCTGTTGCCTTCTCAGCAAGCAGACAAAAGCAAGATTTCCCAGGATCCGTTTGTTTGCTGCGCCACTTTTATTCCTGCAAGCCACCAGGGCTTGAGCCTTCCTCTCTCTGGGGCAGAAATCTGGGTTTGGGCACTTTCCCCGCCATTGTTATTGTCCAACCCTGGCACCTTTCCTTGCCTTAGCAAAGGAAGGAAATCTGGGAATGAGCAGAATGGGAATTTCTGGGAATTCTTGGTCCCTTCCTGGGAATGCCTTGGTCCCACCTCACTTTGCTTTGTGACCACCTGAGGAGATGCCTCGTTCCCAAAGGAGAATTTCCCACTTTGGGACAGCTCACCAAACAAGATGCCACCCCGTTAAGCTTGGAATTTTGGGGTTTTAAGAGCCGAAGTTTTATTTCTGCATCGCTTTACATCTTCTGTCAGGCACTAAATGACACCTCCAAGGTGGGAAGCTGCAGGTCCTGGTGTTCCTGGGTGTCTCATCCTTCGTGTGCTCAGTTGGTATTGCTCCCAGAATGTAACACTTACATGTCCACTCCCACACATGCACAAAAATAAAATGGAATGTCTAAAGCAGTAGAACAAACCTAACTGGAGTCTTGGTATTTAAATTCATCTAACTTTTTTAAATCCGATATAAAAATTAAGATAGCTGTTCGAAAATTCCGTTTTCAAAGAGCAAAATGCCATAGTTTGTTATACAGACAAATAGAATCTTCTGCTTTTATCTTGGTTTAGGTAGACCAACAGAGTTATCTGAGCTTGACAGGAAAAAAAGGTGAGAGGATTTTGATCTTTGGGAGCAAGTTAGCATTAAAAATGCTGTAACATGACAGCTGATGCATAGATTGATTTCCTTTTTCCCCCGTTAGGAGCTTTCCGCTGCCAATCCCCCAGTAATGACAGAAATGCAACAGTGCCACCTCTAGGACTGAGTCACTCCCCTTCCTTGTGGGATCAGAGCAGGTGCTGGGGGTGGCTGGATTCACCCAGGGATTCACCCAGGGATTCACCCAGGGATGCACAGAGAGCTGGGATGATTGCAGCACAAAAGGCTCCCGTCCTGGGGGGCTCCTCTGCTTCTGAAGTCTGATCAAAGTGCTCAAGGCTCACCAGAGCTGATCTCCCCAGCCCTCTGGGTGAGCCCTTGGCATCCCCTGGGTGCTTCCAAGCAGGAAGAGCAGAGCTGCAGCTTTCACAGCAAATCCTTCTGAGCGTTTCAGGATGCAGCCATGGATGACACTGAGAGGAAAGCCCAGGCTTATTTTTCACATTCAAATACTTCTAAACCACCACAAATATTGTTGGACTGACATGACTGTACGTCCTTCCCATCCCAGTTTTGGTTTCATTAGTTTTTCTACACCATTTTCTTTGTCCAATTAGAAAATCAAAATATTTGCATTACAACACCAAAGTATTTGATCAGTTCTGCTAGAGATTTCCTTTTCTCTTTTACTTTTTTTTTTTTTTTTTTTTTTTTGGTTCTTCTTTTCTTTTTTCTTTTTTCCTTTTTTTATTTTTTGCCCCATATAATCTAAAGGTGAGACATTTTGTTCCTGGTCACTCCCAGCACCAGGTTGTTGGATCAGAGAGCTGAAGAGCCTCATTAGCTCTCTCATGTTTAAAAACACCACAAAGGAAAGAAAAGGCAGGAAAATTCAGTCTTTAATCTTGGATCTTCTACCTGATCTTGGAGAGGTAGGGAAGGATAATTCAGTGTTATTTTGTTGTAGAGAGCTCTGGTTTCTGTGTGGTGATTTATGGCCACAGTGTGACAGAGTTGAACCACCCAGACAAATCCTGTCTTGTGCCTTCAGCCACACCTTGATAAGGGTCCAGTTGTTTATTGTGGATATGAAGAACCTGGGGGACTTCAGGCATTAGGAAAGGACAATGCTGATTTCCTCTGCCTGAAGGATTACATCAATATCTTCTGCCAGTAACAGATTCAAGTGTTGGGAATACAGATGTGCCATAATGAGCTCAATAAAACAGAATTATTCTCTGCTGTGTTAATACATTAGAATCACTCCTGACTACCATTTTAGTGCTACTCAGGCTATGTGCTGTCAAGACTTGTCCACAAAATGGATGAGTTAATTGTTTTTCTAATTGTTTTATTTCTGAGCTGGAGTTCTTTGCAGACTTCACCACTCTTCATGGCTTTGCTTGCAGCCTCGTGCTGAACGATGTGCATCTTTGGAAGCCTCGTGGTGGATCTCTGCAATCCCACATCCTTCCAAACTGACAGTTCTGCTTCTACTGTGACACTCTGTCCATTTGTTTAAAATGTTTCTGCACAACATCTGTCCCCGTTTTTCCCTTCACCTTTTACTCCAACCCTCGTTTGTCACTCGGTTATGTGCCGTGTTTTCACGTGCATGGCAATGATTAGTGGCGCATGCAGAGGCAGGAGCAGCAAAGTTGTACCTGGAGGAAACATTTGTCCACGTCACCGATGGTAAAATGCTGTCTGGACAGCTCTCCAAATATATTTGGGATTAATTGCCTTGAGAATTCTATTTCTGCTGGCAGCTGGAAGCAGAGGAGCTGCTCACAGTTGGGGAGTGAACTGGGATTTTGCAGGTGGGGAGGGGATGGAATTTCGGGGTCCTGGGCTCAGGATCAGGCTCTGAGCTCTGCTCAGGGTGATGGAGTGAGCTGAGATTTTGCAGGTGGGGAGGGGATGGAATTTCGGGGTCCTGGGCTCAGGATCAGGCTCTGAGCTCTGCTCACCCTGAGCCCCACTGAGCTGCCAGCTCTGCCCCTCACCACAGCACAGTGAGTCCTTGTCTTCCCTGGGGGCAGGTTTTACAAGGATTTGGGGACAGGATGGTGCAAGTCCCTTCTGGCAATCACTGGAAGAAGGAACAATGATTTTTAAATAATTTGGTCATACATAATCTTCAACCTCAGGAAAAGCAGCCAGTGACTGTGACATGTTTGTGCAGCATCTGTGGATGATCCTTTTAAAATCTGTATTTTCATTTTATCCCTCTTCTCCAGGGCTTCCAGGAAGGGGTTGGGAGGACTGCACCAATTTAAGCGCCTAAATCGTGTCATGTGGCAGTTGATTAAAAATTAGCTATAAATGTAAAGCAGAACACAGAGGAAACTTGGTGAACTGTGTTCCAATCTCTTTGAGGCACCTGTGTGATATTTACAGTATTATATTTGCAAATCTGTGTAGTGCTTTTCACCCTGCTGTGTCCACTGAGTCTCTTCTACATGTGAATTTAGTGTATAAAGTATTTCCTTTATCTCCAGATGTCTGATAGTAATTTGAAAGTATAAAAGAAATACATCTAAAGCATTGCAAATAAAGCTACACCAGTGCATTCTGCTGACATAGATGAATGCAAAACTCAATTTCTTACTCTTTGTCTTGCATGCAGCACACCCTACCTTGGATTCAACTGTAATATTTCATGTTGTCAAGTTCTCCTAAGGTCTTGCAGGCCCTTCAAAAAGGAGAGGGGAACATTCTGTACTTGCATTTCTATTTTACATGTCGAATATGCCTTCAAAAACCTCAATGCTTTAATTTTACCATTTCAATGCACATAAGAGACGTCATCCATGAAGGGTATTACGTGTCTTTCACAAGTGTGAAGGACCCATAACTCAGCAGACCCTCAGGTATAAATGAATTATGAAGGACTTTCTCATGAGTGAAAGGAATGTAATCACTCTTCAGGGATGAGATATTTTATTAACTCCACAGATATCCATTTTAGTCTCTTTAAAAAACATCAAAAATCATATCTATTTAAATCCCAATGTGTATCCTAAGGGGAAAGGATGAAAAAAATATGTTAGAGTCATCAAAATATCTCTTGGTCCCTTTATTTAATTTTCAATTTCCTGAACACCATGATGGAAAGAGTGGATTATCTGTGCTTCTCTACTGAACTGCTAAAAGCCTGGGATGGGCCACACAGAAAAGAGGAGCTGAGTTTTAAAAATAGTTCTCTGTATCTTGTAGCAGTAATGAAAATGTAAGGGAGGTATTGGGCTACTTTCTGAGATGGATTAGAAACTAACTATTGGTCTAGATAAATTTAAAAGCACTGATAAATTTACAATTGATTTGTTTTTATCTTGGCTTGATTATAATTTTGTTTGTTACAATAACAGGGGGACATTGAACAAAAAGATCCCTGACCTTACTGCACTGAAGAGTTTAAAGGATAATTTTAAATGTCATTCTACAGACAGGGAATGTAAAGAACATTTGATTGATGGGCAGTGGATTGGTGTCAGAGTCAGAAATAGATCCCAGGTCTCATGTATCTTCATCCAGGACATCACCCACCAGGCTACACTTTTAGACTTTCAAACTGAACTCGATCCTTGCAGATATTAAGAGTTTTACATAATGTAGAATATGTTCCAGCTTTGGCATTAGTAGAAGCTGCCTTTGCTCAGTAGTGGTTGGAACTGATCTTTAACTGAAAAAAGAAAAGGAAAACAAACATTTAAAAAAAATTTGAATGTGCAAACAAGTGATTTATGAAGGCCATGTGTTCCATAATCAGAGTCTCAGGAAAGATCTCCAGGAGTTCTGCTGTTCCAGAGTACATCACAAATCCCAAGGTGCTCTGCAGTTTTGGCACTCAGGCTTTTAAATGTGCATCCACGAGCTGGGAGTAGTTTACCAGCATTAAACAATTTAATCCACACTGTGAGGTGACAGCTCCTTCAGGAGTGTTACCAGTCCTGTGCAAAAATATTCATCCTACTCTGTTTCATCCAGCACTTTGTACATCAGCACAAAACAACACAGAGGGAGTGCAAACCTCTCAGGCACCTGATCTACAGCTGATTTGTTGCAAAAACCAAACCACAGCAGAGCAATGAAATGTATGGCAGCTCTCAGAGCATCCTTCAGCACACCCAGAGCCCACACTGGGCAGTGCTCACACGAGCTCCTCCTGCCTGGCAGCCAACTTTTCCTGAGTGATGGGCCACAAAATTCCCAGAAAAAGGCATTAAGCACCTCTAAATCATTTCTTTATTCTCAGTCTGCCTAGGACTGTGCAGCAGACATGATTTATGACATTTTGTACAATCTGTGCAGATTAGGAAGAGGAATCTTCATAATTATATAGGCTTGCTGTTATTTAAATATTTACCAACATTAAACACCAAAGGGGCTGTGCAAATGATCCAGGGGATTCATATTGTTCTAAGCTAATATCCTTGTACAGTATTATGCAAATTGTGTAAACTTTATTCGGTTGCCTCTGCTCTGAGCAGTGTATCCCAAGGCAGCTATTCACTAACTTGAAACAGATAAAGTTTTAATAATAAATAGTGATGATGAATAAGTTAGAAAGTTTGTGCAATGCTAATGTAGTTGTTGGCCCCAGGGTAGTTTATTAGATAAACAAGTAACATTTTATAAGTTGCCTGCACATAAGTTGCTTTTGTTTTCCAGGAAATGTTTGTATGATGAATTATTTTGAAACATGAGGTGTTAACAAACAAATTGTATTCACTTTCAATTTGCCACTACTTTCCTGAGACGTGATTTAAACACCAAAATTTTACTTTATCAAAATGACAGTAATGTAAGAAATTAAACTTTGCTTTGGGATGAGGGAAAAATGCAATTTTCCAAAACCAAGGGATGTAGCTCTCTCCATTAGTATTCAGGGAATTTCCAGGACTTAGGCTCTTACAGACTGTAAAAATGAGATCAAACAATCAATCCTTGAGTCCCAGTATGCCCATGTTATATTTCTGGCCACTTCATGCATAGGCCTGTGGTAGATCAGCTGAAAGCATTGGTGTGATTGGGAAAGAAACCCTGCCAAGCCAAAAGGGAATGGAGCATGAACAGGTTTATTTACCCAGCACACTGCAGTGAAACAGCAGCCAAATCTATTAATGACTCCACTCCATGCAGTGCAGCCCTGACCCATATAGGGCTGATTTTTCTAAAGTACATTTTGAGCAGCTGCATTGTAGTCACGTTCAAAATCCCCCTGATGATGCATCAGCTCTTAACAAACTCCAATCACCATCATTTGGATTTTCACTGATTTTTTTTTTTTTTTATGTAAATAACAAAACAATTTGATATCCTTGCAGGGGAAGAGCAGGTGGTGCACTGGTGAGAAGGGTCTCCCATCACATTTCCCTGGATTGTGCAGCCCTGAGCTGTGGCACTGCTCTGAGCCACTCACAGAAACATTTCTGGCGTGGGACAGGACTCCAAAATTTTGGGGAAAAGCCTGAGTTTTTGTTTGCTGTCTTACTTGACAGCACCATCACAAATCCCTTTCTTTCCTCCCATCCCATGGCTGGATGGATTCAGAATTGCTGCAGAATCGGGAATATAAAGCCTACAAAATAAAAAAAAGAAATAAAAAAAAAAGGCTTGGCATGGGGTGAATGGCTAGAATTTTATACTCAGGAGACAAGTTTCCCATTTCTGCCTCTTTCAGTTTCTCACCACTAGTTAAGTCATTGGTGAGTTCAAATAATTGGGAGTATTTTTAAGAAATACATAGTAGAAATCACATTTCAATTTTAAAGAAAATACTTTGAGACTCTTAGATGAGAAGTAACATAAAACAAACCTTCTTTTGGCTGTACATCAGCACACCTGTGCTCAAATCCATTGCAGACTGAAGTATAAAGATAGGCAAAAAATAAGGGGAAAACACAGATTAAAGTTTTAGTACTCAGAAACTTGTTTAACTTCATAGAGTTTGAGCATAGTTTTTATAAGAGTGAAAAGAACCGAGGAAAATTTAATGAGCTATCTGCTCTCTATTCCCCCAAATGAATTTGATCATTTGATATTTGTTGTGTGGGATCCCAAATGCAGCCTCCACTCCAATTATTGGAAAACTCTTTTCTCGCACTCCAATTCTGCACTGAGGTAGAATCCTTGATGTTCAAATTTTTGTACACAGAGAGAGTGATGTTTGCCTTAGAAATTAGCTGTAAGATCTCAACGAAAGTAGGAGCAGAAATTGCTCCTTTGAAATTTTTGAAATTTTATATTTTTTTCAAAACCTAAGCAGTTGAGGAACTTCCTGCTGGTCTTCTAGAATATCACTTGAGTGCTTGTCAAGTGTCTTTCTTCTCTTTGAATTTTCCCCATTAGTGGTTGTTGCAATGATACATCAAACCCACTGGTAGTTCCAAGATTCATTTCATGGGAAGAGATCCCATGGCAAGACTTACCAGAGCAAGAAATTAGAGATGCTGTTCATGAAAGCCATTAGCATAAGGATGCACTTAAATATAACTTAAAATCATTTTCCTGTAGAAGAAAATAGAAATACTTTAGATAAATTTTGGCAAAAAATATCCAACTTGTTGTACTTTCAGTATTAGTTGTGGAAACCAACTGTCACTATATTTTTGCAGTAGATGAGCATTAGAAATGTCTTTTGAAAAGGTTACATACCCAAATTGTTTTAGTTCAGACCTTCTGGAAGCTGAGTATCTGCTCTGATGAAAATGGAAACTAATTATGCACTTCCCCCTACATTCCTGCAACATTAGTCTTTGTTGGTAAAAGACGTATCACTTTCATTCATCCATCTTCCACATCCTCCCAAACACATTAAAATACTCAATTAAAATCCTTTATTTCTAGAGTGAAAGGTCCATTAGTTTGCAAATTTCTGCAGAATAGCTGAGCATACTTTTGTTTTGACATTTGAGAAAAAGATGTTCTTCAGGAGATAATGAAGCAGATCCTCAACAGATATATGTCAAAACAATAGTTTGGGATGAGCACAAGAGAGAGAAGGGGTGACATGGCTCGACCATTAAAGTGGGGAAAACAACATTTTTAGCAAAATTAAAATGGAATTTAGAAGGTTAAACAAACTGAGTAATGAGTTTGCAGCAGAAGCAGCAGAAGATTTCTCAAGAGAGGGCCATCCATAGCAACCTAAATCTCCACCTCAGAACCCCTGCATTCTACAAAAGATTTTAGGTTATGGTCCCAATGTTTGCTGATTTGGGATCTCAATCCTCCACTGTAACACTGTGTGTATTGGGTTTGTCCAGAACTGTTCAAGGAAACACATCATTTGGTAATGTCCAGCAAGGAGTTGACTCACCCCTGAGCCAAACCATAAATCTCATGGTTTGTGAAGGTTATAATTTCCCCAGAAATAACATGATGATGTAAAATAAACATACACAGCTTATATGGGCCATGCCATGATGACCAGTGTGCTCACAGACACAAGATGAAAGGAACAAAAATCTGCAGAGTTCTGTTTCACTGTAAGAGTTAATTGATTCCACTCTCTTCTGCAGACAACAAAGATGTTTGGTTTGGGGTTTTTTTTAATGTAAAATATTGCATTCTCTCAATGGTCTCAGTGGTAGGAGGTTATTCAGACAAATCCTCTGAGTCCTGGTTTGCAGGAGGCTGCTGGGCTGCACCAGGAGAAAAGGGAGTCTACAATCTTCTTGAGAGGATTTACTCAGTACTCCAGATTTGGGATTAAAATTTGCATTGTTTCCACCAGTGAGATGCACTCTTGGAATGGCTGATAAAAGATCAGTTAATGCTGTATTAGCTACAGTATCTAAATGGAATAAATCCCTTACATAATTGCTCCTTTCTTTCAAACAAATGGGACATGCACAGCCCTCAGCACCCTGACACGTGCCTCAAGGCTCTGCTTTAACAGCTTGCCTGTCATTTGCATTTAGCAAGCATCAGCTAGGATAGGTTTTGTATTTGGAAACACCACAAGTACATTAATTTCACAACTATAAGGCGCACCAGAATGTAAGGCGCACTTTTGGCAGTGAGGATCTACGCCCAACAAAGTAACGAATTAGTAACGGAATGGCGCCATCGCAGAGTTTACTGGCAGCTGCTCAATTTGCAAACATTTTTCACAGATCAGTGCAGCCTTTAAACGCAGCCCCAGGCGCCCTCCCCATGCTGTGGGCCCCGGCACTCCCGTCCACCCCTGGTGCTGGCTGGAGCAGCTCTCGCAGCTCGTGGCTCGGCTCGCAGCTCGCACTTCCGAATTATCAAATTTCCAAACTTTGTCCATATATAAGCAGCACTGGATTATAAGGCACACTTCCGGGTTTCAATCAAAATTTTAGTCCAAAGGCTGCGCCTTATAGTTGTGAAATTACTGTACACTGCATAAAAGATCCAAGCTACAGCAGCACCTCTTACCAATGGTGCACCAATAAAACCTGTGTTGAGGCACTAATCTACAGCACAAGTATTTAAAACCATTTTATCAGGAACAAATGCTTGACTTTCTGGTCAAATCCTTATTTTCTGGTATTTATACGTGTAATGTAAAGGAATAGATCAGTGCATGAAACTGTTTTAAATTTACTTTACAATCTTAATAAGTTTAATTATCACAGCTGCTTTCATAGAGTCCCTGCTGCAGAGGAAGAAATTCTGAAATTTTTGACTGGGATCTCTCTCAAAATATACTTTCCAAACATGTCTGTACACTCATAGAAGGAGAAATTCAAAAGGCAATGTTTTGTAAGAGAATCTGCTGAAGTTGTGTTTGGAAAGGTTGAAGAGAAAAAAAAAAACCTTACATGGGTTTCAGCATATTCTGGATAAAATTTTGGTCATACATCTTTTTATGAATATTTCATTGCAGCTTCTTATCTACAAGTGATTCTGTTTCTTAAAAAGTCCTTTTTTTTCCCATTGGAAGGTACATGTGCATTATTCCTCCTCCAATATTCAAACTTCTGCTCCCATGGCTTTCAAGAAAACAGTGGCCTGGTACTTGTGGAATCCTCTTGTGACAGCTCTGGAAAAGCCCAGAAGGGCCTGACAGTTTTATTCCCCACCAACAGATCATCCATGAGTAGATTAAAAGGAAAATTAGTCCATTACAAAAATTATAATGTCATGGTGGAAACAAGATCCTTTTGTGCACAATAAGCTTAGCACATGTGTCTGATGTGGGAGCTGCAAGCCAGGGACAATCACTGCAGAAATCTGTGCTGAATATTAACCAAGCCCAACTGCTTCCTCCTGGGCTATGTGTAAATAAATGATCACAGTATTAGGCTTCAAACAATCCGACTTTAGAGAAGAGAAAATAAAGGCCGTGTAATGCTGACACACAAACATTACAAAAGGCTCTTGGCTCAACCCAGATACAGCCTTTTTACTATTAAGCCAAAATAACTCACAAAAAATCGTTACTGGAGCACTGGTCCCTGGTGGCTTCAGTAAGGCTCTTAGGGCTCTCTGAATAATTGATTTTTTTTTTTTGGTTCAGCTGCCAAACTGAGGGAAAAATAAATTCTGCTTGAATTGAGCCTAAATAAAACTTCTGCCTTTTTTTTTTTTTTTGTTAACATGGAATATGAAAAAAAAAGGAAGTTTTATTTCTACTCATGAATGGTTTCCCAAGACTACTTGGGTCCAGATTTTCAGGACTTTAATCTCTACTCTGTCCCAGAGCTGAGCGTGGGGCAGGACACTGGAAAGTGGACCAGAACCATATCAAGAGGATTTTGGGATGATGAGAAATGTGAGTGTAGACTGGAAAATGGGAGTAGGTGAGCTGTGAGCCTACAGACAGGTTTGGACTGAGCTGCACAGAGGAGCAGCTTAATATTTCATTACTATCTTCTGTACTTTACCATTATTTTTATATTTTGGAAAACAGGAATTACCTTCAAAATAGGCCCCTTCATATTTGGATGTTGTAGCAGTTTGTTCTCAATATTAACTGGCTGATGCTTGCTGCTGTATTGATCCTGGACCTGAGCTGATCCCGGGCTCTGAAGTATTGTCATTGCCAAAAGTGATGTTTTTTTGTGTACTCAGAGCTATAGGCACTCCTTATAACCTGAAAATGTCAATGCAACATTGCTGGGGAAAAGAGGACTGCAATCAAGTTATTGATTAAATTGCTGGATAATTTTGAAGCCAATTCTGAATAGATTTGCTCAGTTCATTATTTCAGGTACAAACTATGACAAGAGTATCAAATAGATCTAGATGTGATTGATTTCTGAAAACTCCTCTATTGAGCACTCAAGGTAGCCCAGTACAATGACAAGGGGTGACTAAATAGCAGAAATGATGGCATTAACAGGATATCTCCATTTACTACAATAGCTCCGTGATATAAAGTTTGCTCCTAGACAGTTTCTTTTAACCAGGTGATCAGAAATTCACGGCCTTTGGTGTAGATCATGAAAATGGTAATAACCATAATCATCTCTGTCAGAGGACTGCATGTCCTCATGGCCATATTCTCATTTTGATGGTACTAGAACAAAGCAGAGACAGAGAGGGGACCAGAGGGAGGTCAAGGTGTCACTGGTTTGGGGCTCTGATTGATCACAGACATGTGGCAGCTCCTACCTGCAAGGCTCTTCTGTCCCCAGCAGAGAGAAAACCTCTTTATCCTTCAATGTGTTGATCTTCTGAAAAAGTGTCTCTGTAGGGAAAACTCTACCTTCTTGTTTGAGGAGTTCTGAAACTAGCTGAAAGGCGAAACATCTCTGTCCTTCCTTTTTAAAACCAGGTTTGAGAGAGCTTTACATGGGAAAATGCACATTTCCGAGCCAGCAAAAAAAAAAAAAAAAAAGATTGTCAAGCTGGCTTGGTTTGATCCGAGTCATAAAACTGACATTTGAGAATGACTTGCTGTCACTGCCTTGCAGTGTTTACCTAACAATGTTTGCATGGCTAGCAACTTATAAATTAATATTGAGCCTATTATGGGATTTTACAGTGCAGTCCTTCCTTCTCCCCTCCTTACCTCCCACTGTTGAGTCTCACAGTCCTAGTAACTTCCAGGCACTCCAGAGAGGATCCCACTCTTGTTTCCTGGATGATTTTTATCTCAGGTTTGAGTTTATTACCTGTGTGTCCCTCTGCACAATTCCCTCTGCTTGCAGACAGGTCCAAGGCTCAGAGCAGACCCTGCTGGCTTGGCAGAAGGGTGCAAAGAGGAGTTTTTAGGGTTTAAAGTGTAACACAGTATGGTAATGTAATGATTCTTACAGGCTGTATGTAAATGCTATAGGATTTGTATCTTGTGTTAGACTGGTTGGTGAAAATTAGAATATTCAACACAGAAGAAGATTTATTGTATTGTAATGGGAACCTCGCTCTCTGAGCTCTTTCTCTTACCACCCTCTTAGTTCTTTCTCTTATCCCTTGCTCTTTACTCTCTCCCTGCCCTGCTCTGAGCTGTGCTGGCAGCTCCAGGCAGGGCCCTTTCATCCTTTGCAATAAACCACAAGTTCCAGACATGGCTTTGGAGATCTCTCTGTCTGTCCTGTCCTGCCCACTGTCACTCCTACAGTCTCCTACACTGCATCTCCGTGGGTTTGGTGCAGAGAAGCTGACAAAGTCTTACTGACACTGATTTTGGCAGAGAGGGAAGAGCTCTCAAGCTGTAAGAGCAAAACAGAGCAATAGATCAGCAACTGTTCGTGTCAGGTACATCAACACTATAATTCTATTTAGGCTGATCTGCAAGTCGGGGTTTAAAGAGTGGACAAGCTTTTCCCAAGGGCTGTGTTAGATGGGAATCTTCCTGTGGCCAAGCACTGCCGCAGTGATCACTCCATGAATATTGCATGTTGTTGCTGTTAATTAACAATGTGCAGGATTTAAAGGTTCTCCTCAGTGGAACGCTGCCGTTCAGAACGTCTTGCTCTTCCTCGCTTCCCCACTCACTCTCATCTTCCTCTTTTGTATGGAGAAACAAAAAAATGAGGAAAACCACAGAACTCAAGGGAGACTGAGACAAATCTTGGTACTTAGTTGGCTTATTCCAGATCTCTT
>VRYO01001272.1:3643802-3660122 GCA_009812075.1 Sialia sialis
TAGGAGCAGCACAAAGCTAAAAGTGCCAACTCCATAGAATCCTCTCCTTTATTGTTAAACAGTTTTGTAGCTTTTTAGGTTGTGCAGTTTTGGCTGAGCTTCATTCAGAGAGTTCCTCACCTCTGCTGCCTCACTCACTGTATATTCATCCATCACCTGCTGTGTTTTCTGCTGACATATTCATCTGTCCAGCCTCAAATGAAATGGTTTCTCTCTCCTCATTACCAGGATTCTTATGGCAATAACATTCAGAGGAGTCTTTTACTGGGAAATAAAATGTAGGCTAAAATGTCACAGAACTTTATTAGACAATCTAAGCTTAATTGCAGATGACTTGATGCACTCATAAAAGATGATGCAATGTTTCTATTAACTCCAACATATGGTAACTATTCATGGGAGGACAGCAAATAGAGATATCACTAAATGTTACTGTAAAATGGTCAAATTAGGAAGCTGTTTTGTTTTTTTTAATAGTAATTCAAATGTATTATTAACTAGTGAGAGTTTACCTAACATTAGAAGTATTCAGAGGACATTGCTTATATATAACTGTGGTAGGAATTTGATTGTGCCTGTGAAGGCACTTGGTTATTTAGAATATTTCCCATGCTCTGAGATGGAAATGGACAAAGGACTCTGCTTCCCTGAAGAGCTGCAAGTTTTGAACACATTTTCCTGCTTTCAGTGAGGTTCACGTGAGGTTTATTTAAATAATTAATCCTACAGTAAGAGATACTTGCTGATAGAAGATACTGCAGATAGCACAGTTTAATTATTTGTGCCATTACTGTCCCTATCTTTAGAAATTTTAGTGATAAGCCCTAACAATTAAATGATCTGTATTAATTGCAGTGCAGACTTGATTCCATCATGCTGGTGAGTTCTGTACCCTCCCACTGTGCCCTGATGTGCAGTTCAGACGTGCCAGGGTGACAGGTTAACTCAGGAGCTGCTCCCAGTTAATCACACACTGCACACACACACAACTCCTGTAGTGGCAATTCCAACAAAGCACAGACAACTCTGTTTTGTGTTTGCCTCAGCTAGGAGATCGACTGAATAATGAGAATAAAGCCAGCTCCAAAGGCTGCAATCACTAGATGGTTAAATAATTTCAGGGTTTTTCCTTCATTGCCAAAAATCAAGATGGTTTCTGAAGACATCTGAAGTCTATAAATTGGCTAAATTACAGTTGTTCTACAGCAAGTGTGACATGCAGAGGAGGACTGGAAGGGATCCAGGGAACTTGTTTTCACACCAGAGATCCTTTCTAGGAGATGAAATCATGCTGGAAGGACAGTGTGCCCTGGAGGACCAGACACCCTGATGTGAGTTCAGATCTGACTCTCTGATCAGTCTGACGTTGCAGAACATTTACATATCCACCTCTTCAGGAGTTCTGATTAAAGCTCTCCAATGATATCACTGATGTATTCAGCAGAGCTGAATATCCCCAGTCTGAACAGATTGTGACCATGACACACTTCAGTTCTCCCTTTGCTTACCCAAGTAGCCAAAGGACATCTTTAAAAGGTTTCATAGAGAATGCCAGTAATGTCACTATGGAAACACAATGTTTTAGAAACTGCTGCTTTAACAAAGCACCATCTTCCCTCACACAGTCAGGATTTACAAGTCTTGGCTGGAAATCCCCTGTAGTGTCAGTGAAAAGTATAGGATTCAGAATTGTCACCTTACAGAGCAGGACAAGCTCCAGAAACGGGACAGCAGTGAAAATCAGTACTAAAGAGTGTTTTTTCTAGCTGAATTACCAGACTGGCTAAATTAATAATGATAATAATTTTTTAAAAGTGAGTTACTAATGGTAGGGTGAAGGAGTTGATAAAAAACAACCAGTTCAACAGGCAAAAGAGAAAAAAAAATTAGAAGCTAATGGATGATACAGGAAAAATATCTTGAAAAGTTATGCTGAGAAAGGGGATTGTACTCCCTCAGGCAGATGGTCAGCACAAAGGACAAAGAGCCTCTGGCAGTTGCTGCCTGAAAGATTTATGCCCTTTGCTCCACAGGTATCATTCTTCTGCTGCCAGGGGCCAAGAATGCAATATCTGTTTCCAAAGCATGTTTGTGTTGTCCCATGTTTGTTCCAGTAATGCTATTTATCATGTTATTTATCATGTCATCCTTCTCAAGAAATAATGTACTTGGAAAGTTGGTGTAGCTCTTGAAAAGCACTTTCTGGATTGAATCATTTTTAATTACTACAAATAAATCCCCTCAGTGTTCTGTTTTGCTGTGTGAAAATATCAGAATATTGTAGCCACTTTCTAAAAGTATTGCCTTTGATTTTTTTTAAACTATGCCCTCTGTGTAATGTATGATAAAATATCATGTGACCTGGAATATAAACCTTGGAGATTCTACTTTAATTCAGATGTGCTAGGACAGGTGAGGCTGTTCCTTCTGCTCCTGACTTAGTGCAAAGGTCCTGGGAAGGGGCTCAGCTGCACTGGAAGGAGCCAGGCCAGGTTTGTTTTGCTCTGTGCTGTGCGAGGCTGGAAAGTTGTGCTTAGTGAGGTTCTGGTTCATTTACCCCCGCTTAGGTCCATCAATGAGAGTCCAAAGCACTCAGGCTCAGGCAGGCTGGGAACCAAACCAGGAGCCAGCCCAGTGAACTCAGCACTGCAGACAAACTCCACAGCTCCTGGAAAAAAAAAAACAAAAACAAAACAGCAACAGCAAACTCATTCAGACAGGGAAGTCACTTGAGACAGATCCATATGAATAACAAGCAATTTTCCTGGTGGTGCAGCTGCATCTCTGCCAAGCAGTTGTTGTTTCTTATCTCGTGTGCTGCTGGGGCATGGAACTCTGCCTCGCCACCACTCAGGGTAAGCTGCTGCCCCAAATTCTCCAGCAGGTACCTGCAAACAGTTTGCTGCACAGAAAAAACAGTGACACATACACAACTTGGTGACAAGTGATTAAAATCAGTGAAGCAAAGGAAAGGAAAAAAAAAAAAAAAGGAATCAAGCTGTTATTAATTTAAAGTGACTTCAAAAAGCAGTTTCTAAGTCTCTAGTGATTTTTTTTGATACCTGTCCAGGCTACAGGTGGTTGGTAAGTGCTTAATAAAGCACCTGCTCATCAAGTCAGTTCCTCATGATTTTAACTAAAAAATAAATTACTGCATTAACTTAAAAATAGCAACTTACTTTGTTAAAATGTTGTCCTGGTTTCAGCTGGGATGGAGCCACTTTTCCACCCAGTAACTGGAATTTGGATTTGGGGTGAGAACAGTGTTGATGGTTGAATTGTTATTATTATTATTATTATTATTATTATTATCATTATCCCTTTCTTTTCCATCCTATTAAACTGTCTCCATCTCATCCCACGAATTTTACTTTTTTTTTCCCATTTCTCTCCCCATCCCATGAGGCAGGGATGCAGTGTGGTGCTCAGCTGTCTGCAGGTTAAACCATGACAAGTGTCCTGCCAGGTGTTGCTGTACATGGGTGCCCAACTGCTCAGAAACTGTAACAGGCAAATGTTCACCGTTTTCAGCTGGATTGTTTTATTAATTGATTCATCATTGCAGACCCGGGGTACTGTGAGAAAGCAAAAAGAATAATGGATCTTGATGTTCCTCTGTGAGACAGGTGCAGGGCTGTCTCTGCCTGATATGCAAAACAGTGCCAGCAGGATGAACACCTAGGAAAGTGTCTCATTAATATAAAATGTATAATTAGAGTTGGTACATTTATTTCAGGGGGAAAAAAAAACGTTGCTCCTAACAAAAACATATATTGCAGAAACATTTTTTGTCAGATGTTGAAATTAGCAAAATAAAGCCTAGGAAAGCCCCAAATTACTCTCCATGTTTGCCTACTTTCCACTGTGAAAATGCAT
This sequence comes from Sialia sialis, assembly GCA_009812075.1. NCBI lineage: Eukaryota > Metazoa > Chordata > Aves > Passeriformes > Turdidae > Sialia > Sialia sialis. The sequence goes on from VRYO01001272.1 coordinate 3,647,679, forward strand.
AAGTCAACAGTGGAATCAACAAATGGAATCAACAATTTTCATATCATCTGTAAAAATAATGTGACATTTCAAATGAAACAAAATCATGATTATTTAAAAGATAATTACAGAGGAAAGAAGTTTTTCTCAGCATTAAAATGCCTCTAAAATAAATGCCTCTGATCCTGCCTTAGAGCCAAAGGGTAGAACACCTTGGCAGTCTCCATTGGCTGAAGAAATAAGAGTTTACTTTTTCCCTGGGAGAAAGAAAAGTGGAACAAATGATGACACAATCATTCAAAGCATTCTCCTTTTCTCCTGGGCAGAACCATCTACTTGCTGACCTGTACTTCAGCCTTGTTTGTATTTATGCTGCAGGAGTCAGCAAAGCCTTCCTAGGGGCAGGGTCACATCCTCAATCCAAATTTAAATGTCATTCATAAATGGAGAGGAGATTTCACTGTAATGGAAGAGGGAAATGGTGAAGGAGGTAAAAACAGGAGGAAAATGGAGGTTAGGAAACTCCAACTATTACACTTTAATATTGTGCCAGGATCGGAAATCAGTGTCTGCATGACTAAGGAGTCACCAAGTAGAGATAAATGAAGATACCAGAGCTAAAGGCAGTAGTGATTCCTGATTCTTGCTGTTATTGCCCTCCTCCTCAGCCATCCCTGAGCCAAACCCACACTCAGCAGAGCAGCAGGAGACAGAACCTGGTGTGGATAAACAGACTTGAAATGAGCACACGTGCACCTGGTGAGGATTTTGCATAACTGTTCGTAAATGTTGCTAAGTTGTTGTGTGTGGTTACCAAGTGTGGCTCTTTTGTTTAATCCTGTTGTGCTCTAAAGAAATTGTTATGTCATTAAATTGACATTTGTTTGACTTACAGGTAGGACATAATGATTATACCCTTCCTGGTGAATTGGGTATTTTCTAGCTAGAGTTAAAATGCAACCTCCATCCCAGCTGGGCAGGCAAGCACAATGATCAGATTTAGTGGATTTGAAGGTTTTGGGGAAGTGAACATTTGAGAGGAGAAGATGAGTTAGAACCTTGAGGTCCTGCTGCTCTTGTGTCTTCATCACCTCTCCCTAAAATGAAGCCTCTAGCTTGATTTTATTGAGGCTTTAGAGATCTGTGCAATTTTTATTTGGTGTTGCTCTCTGCCCTTCACTTCTGTTACCTTTTGTTGTATTTTAGAGCAGAAACATTAGACCTGTGCTACTCAAATACCCCCAACTTGTAAAGAGTCCTTTGCTTGTTATTGATAATAAAAAGGGAAGCAGTGGAGTTTTTGATTCTGTTCTGCCTTGATAAGGTGGCTGCGATGGGTGAGTTAATACAAAATAAGTAGAGCAGATGTAGTAATAAATTACTACCTTGACAGATTTGACAAATCTCCACCCATGTACTGGAGATGAGTTGAGAGATGTGTGTATGATTAACGTTTTTAAATGGGTGGTGTCTGAATTAGCATTTTGTGCTGTAGGCGCTGGAAGCTTCTATATTTTGTAGCAATACTCCTCAATTAAATTGCACTTTACATCGCCAAAGCACTCAGAACATGAGAGATTATGTTCCATTAAAAGCAGGGATAGGTTTTCTCTACATGGGAGACACAAAATGCTCAATGTGACCATGAGCGTGGAAGTGTCAGTGGCAGAGCTGCCAGCAAGAACTGCAGTGCAATATTTTATCATAAGATATTTTTAATAATGAATATTGCAGTCCAATATTTCATCATTAGATATTTTTCATAATGAATATTGCAGTTCAATATTTTACTATTAGATATTTTTTATAATGAATATTGCAGTCCAATATTTCACCATTAGATATTTTTGATAATGAATATTGTTAGCTAAGTGTTGCCTGGCTGAGAACTTGGATGCACTGTAGGAAGAGCTGCTTACTCAGTCAAGTCCAAGACTATTTCCTGCAAACATTTAGGTTTGTACCTGGCTTAACTTTAAGCAGAGGACGACTTCCACTTGATTCCCACAAATATGAACATGGATCAGAGGCAGAAATAAATGTGGGTTTTCTTCTCCCTTGGGATGTGCACTAAAGGTGACACATGCAACTATCCCTAACAGAGTCTGTTAATAATTTTTCACCTCATCTTGTTTTTCTTTAGTATGCTTTGTTATTTGAGTTTGTTTGGTCAGGGGTATTTCCTTTGCAAAATGTGTATTTCATAATCATTTCTTCCTTGTCTCACACAGTTTCTTGATCCATGAGAACAGAACTCCAAGTATTCCATCAGGTTTTGCAGCAGCCATGCCCTGGGGAGGAGAAACCACATTTTGGTAAATTTAAATGGTAAATCTGAATGCAAACTGATAGGCCAGGGAAGAGATAAGGAGAGAAAGCAGAAAAATGAAGAGTGTAAAAGTGATTTCAGATCCTTTACCTCCCCTTGGATTTTCTTTGTCTTTTAAACTGAACAAGCCTGAGGGAAGTGATGCTGCTGGTGTGCAGTGAGGTTGTGTCTGTGCTGCAGGGTACAGAGCCAGCCAACAGCCACAGCTGAGAGATTTCCCTTTTTCTATTTCATTTAGGGTAAATACTCTTTGTTACCACACCAAACTTTTTTTCAATAATTTATTTTTTAATAATTTCTGTTTCTTTTTAAATACTTCATAGTGGCAAGCATAATTTCCAAAAATACTGTGTGACATTAGCCCTGAACAAATGAATCAGTGGACAAATCTTGAGTGATTCTAAATATTTGCTAAGAATCAACAACTGAGTGCACACAGGAGCACTGCAGGAGCTCAGCTTTTCATTCTGTTGGAGATCATTTGGCTTTTATCCAGACCTATTTCTGACACAGTTTTAATAGCAGCAGTTACTCTAATAGAAGAATGTGATGCATTTTTTTTTCTTTACCATTGTTTCCTATTTTTTCTTCAAAGAAACCTTCATTTTTAGATTTACAAGAGAGAAAGTGAAGTCCTTTGATCTCTACAATGTATGTACTATTTATACCAGAGATGGGAAAACTGCTTTTGTCTAATTATTTTTGACATCTTGCAAATATTCACAAAATTCTTCATGGGGATTAAAAAGATCCACAGAGTTCAATCTCTTTGTGACAAAGAAATGTTGTTCTCAAAAGGCAAAACAATTGTTTGTTTGTTTTCTCTTAGAGAGATCCTAGACACTCATCTTCCAACATGGCACATTTTATCTGAGATAGCACAGGAACACATCCCATTTTTAGAATATCAGTAAGTTTCCATAAATAGAGCTGTACCTGAAAAGATCAAAACAAAACAATGATAAAAATGGAGTGCATTTGAAAAGCGTCAATTCCACCTTTCCAGAGTGCTAGACTCCAGCTCTGTAGAAACTGTTCTCTGTAGAAGATCCCATTTTAGGGTGTGATTTCTTTGAGCTTCTTTTAAGTTACTTATTAGAACAAAGTTTGTGAGGTGGTCAGTGCTGCACTTCCCTTTATTGTCCTACAGAGCATTATTAATTTACATGTCTTTATGTATTTATTATGCAAAATAAGTGCCATGTGATAATTATACTTCCACTTCAGAAGAAGTAGTAGGTAGCCAGGGCTACCAACTCTCACAAAGACTGAGACTCATCATTTTGTTTCTGTGGGTTTTTTAGGGTCTAGTAAATCAAATTAATAAAAGTCAAGTGAATGGGAATTCATCAATTTTCACCAGAAAATTCTGGTCTTCACAGTTTCAGAATCTGGTCCATATGGACAAAAAAAAAAGAAGAAGCTGAAGTTCAAAAATTAAAGCTCTTTTTATGTTCCTGATGGAATATGTAATATTTCAGATCAACAATAGTTATGAAATCCACAGAAATCCCCAAAGAATTATCAGAAATCAAATAAGTGGTCTCAGTCAGGGAACACCACCAGGCAGTGGATTCTGTCTTGGCTGAGAAAAATTCAACCCCTTTGGAGACTTCTGAGCTCTGCCTCTAGTGAAAATGGAAAAATTCTGTGTTCAGCTATATTCTTTGCTGAGTTTTCTGAGAGTTTTGTCCACTTGTGCACAGACAGATCAGAATAAAATAACAACATAAAGCTTCCCATTATTGACAAAATTTTCCCTTTTCAACAAGTGTAGAAAGCGTGGAAAAACAGAGTCATGAGTGGTTTGTACTACAGAGTAGATATTTTGCTACCTCTTTAAAAGGTGTTTTGAACATGGAATTGAGAGAAGCTCTATAAAATTGAGACACGTAATGTCTTCAATAACACAGACATGCAGGCATTATTTCCTCAGTAAATCTTCTGGGTCTCTTGGAGGAGTTGTATTTCTCAGACATGACATGAGTCAGATGCTGCAGCAAATTCCAGGCGATCCATTCAGGATGTGACATCCTGCTCTTCCCTCCATGTCCTTCCCAAGGTGAGCACCAGAGTCATCAGCAAGTGGTTTGTGAAGGTGTCTGGGAGTGCTGGCAGGTAAATAATTTTTTTAAAGCCAAGTTAACAGTCCATGTAATCATGTGCATCAATCTGACTTGTGGAGACTCAGCTGCTCTGGTGAGTTCAGGATGGGACAAACGGGAGCACCAGGCTGGCAAAGGGGCACAAAGGGAAGGAGGGGTTATAAACCCTCAAAATGTGTGTGAGAGAGAGGAGCTGTGCTGGTCCTGTGCAGAAGGAATGGGACACACCACAGGTTTGCAGGTGGCTGTTTAGATAATTCTTCTAAAATTGCTGGAAGAGATGTAACACTCCCTTCAGAGAGAAAAAAAGATAGCAAAAATAATCTGCAAATAATAATAGCAAAACAGCTGAGATGCTGAAGCTGTGTACAAGAAATCTGTGTAGCTGCAAATCCCTTAAACTTTTGATGATATCTGTGTCATCTGCTTCATCTGGGCCTGGGCAGGTTTTTGTTACTGGTTGTGGGGCAAGCAGAGCTTGATCCTGCAGAACAATCTCAGTTCTTTTCTGTTTGGGAGGCTTCCTTAGGCCCTGACAACTTTTGTGAGTGTCAGTCCCTAGAGAATGAATTTTCCTGGATGTTTCAAAAGGCCTGGCCTAAACCACATGGCAAAAACTGATATTTCTGTTAGAGGGAGATGCTGTGGCACATCTTTCTAACAAAGACCAGCTTGAAAAATCCACCACCCCTACAACAAGAGGTTCCTTGAGCACCAGACTGAGCGCTCAGTCTTATGTTCTGTGGTCAGACAGCTCCTAGTGGCAGCCCACGGCTATGGGTAAGTTCTTTAGGTCCTCCAGTGTGTTTTTACAACAAATGGTATTTTTAAAGTACAATCTTTTATCTCCTCCTGAACCTTGATGCATTGCATGGGGACCACTCATTTAATTACAGTAATTTCACGATTATAAGCCGCACCTTTTTCATTGAAGAATCCAGCCTACCCCAGTAGTGCAGCTAATCATCAGGTGCGGCTTATCTATGGACAAATCCCAGCAAAATGCCAACCCAGAAGTGAGAGCCGGCCAGGGAGGGTGCCTGGGGCTGCCTTTAAAGGCTTCACTGGTCTATGAAAACTGTTTGCAACTTGAGCACCTGACACCAAACCCCGTGCTGGCGCCATTCTGTTACTAACTCATTACTTTGTCACACATGGATCCTCGCTTAAAAAAAAAAAAAAGGTGCGGCTTATATTCAGGTGCGGCTTATAATTGTGAAATTAATGTAATCTCCTTTTTCTCCTCTCTGCTGCCTTTGAGCAGCAGAGTCCTCCTGCTTAGGCCCAAGAGACCACGGGCTCCTCATGTCCTTTTTGTGGACTTGGACTTCTCCCAGCACTCTTCATGAACTTGGAACCTCTCGCCCTGCTGAGCATGTCCATCCCTCTGCACTTCAGATGAGTTTTCATGCTTTGTCCTCAGCAGAGCTGCAGAGCTTCCATCTCCTCTCGCAGCCTGTCAGAGCTGCAGCTGGTGTGGCTTTTCCAAGCGACTGATGGGCCAGTGCTGTCACTCTAAGGATGTATCACTCACTCAGGGTATTTGCATCTTGAGCTGGACTGACAAGAAGATGAAAATGAGGCTTGGTTGTGTGGCCAGCTTTAGTTTTATAATTTAAAAGAGTTTTTGTATTCATGCTTAATATCCCTGTTTCAGAGTGTCTTTATTTCATCCACAAGTTGAAAAAATTTATAGTTCCCAGATCTCACATTTTCTTTAAAATACTGTGTAATAATCACAATCAGGACACTGACGAAGAATAATTAAAAATCTATTTCTTATTGACCATTTAAAACTATTTCCGTTTAAAACTATTTCAGTAGCAGGATAAACCAAGCTTATGGAAAACAGAAGACAAATTCATTTTGCCACTTTGACTGCAAGTCCTCTAGGTCAGATATTTCACATGATGTCATGTTTTCTGCTTCTGTTTTCTGCTTGGAAGACAGCCACCTGAAGCCAGTCCAGAGTCATGTTTTGAGAAATCCAGTGACTCCAGCATTAAGAGCTTGGAGATCATCGAGGCCAATTTAAAAGGCACTGGTTTAGTTTTGATAAACCAAAGAAACCCCTGTAGTCAGTCCCTCCTTGTCCTGCAGAGCTCCAAGGCTCTGCCAGTGCTCAGCCTCCCATGAGCTGTGAGTACACAGGGAAACATGATCCATCCAAAAAAAAAAAAAAAAAAGGTTGGTGTAAATTAAATAACAGAACAAACATCAGTTCCTGCAAGGTTCTATCCAGCAGGTGTCTGCATGAAATTCTGGAGATATTTCCAAAGGCAATATCAATGCCACCCCTTTGATCTTTTCCCCAGCCAAAAGCATGTTGTGGGTTTGTTTTTTCTTTTTTGGGATTTTTTTCCCCTTTCTTTTGCAATCCATTCCACAGCCACAAATGCATTTTGCAGAATTTCTGCCCTGCATGTTTTTTTTTATTTGAAACCTGACCGGCAAGGCTAAATATCTTCTACTCCTGTCTATACATCAACTTTTCATTCTTCAAGCCATATCCCATGGCTCTGAGTTTTAACACAAGATTTCAAACACCTCATCAACCTCCTGTAGCTCAGTAGCAGAGCTAACTTTAACTTAAGCCGTTAAAAATCAGGTCGACATTTGGAATTTAAAAATTTTGTCTCATGAATTGACACGGATGCCATGCCAGATCATCAGCTGACCAACACAGACATATAGCTTCCACCAACAAAAATAAATACACATTCCTGCATACTGAAAACCCTCAAGTACTTACACAAAGACATATGTCTCGTGGTGCACTTTAGGTGTGCCATCTGTCCTGCTACCTTGTTAGCAAATACAAAGATGCAATATCTGCTGAAAAACATTCACCATCTGAAGTGAATAAAGAAATTATGGTGATATTGTGGAGGAGAGGTTTGTCCACACGTAAGGAAAATCAGTTTGTGAGCACAGGGAATGACAGTGTCTCTCCTGTGTCAGGCATCTCTCTCTTCCCACAACAAGAACAACCTTCCTGCCCAAATTTCCACAACGAAATCAGAGAGAAGAACAGGGTTCAGTGCCTAGAACTGAGGTTTGTGTTTACAGTGAGTTGTTAAAGAGGTTCCTAAAGCCTTGTTCTTGGTGATGGTATTTTTTTATTTGCTTCTGTGCTTTTGTATTTGTCTTGGCAATGAACAGTTCATGTTTTTAACAGACACAACTGGATCTGGAGAAGGACTTTCTGGGCTGCTTTTTAACAGCTACTGTAATTGCCAGTGAGACCTGGGTAATGTCTTCCCGAGAGGAAGCCACAATGCAGTCCATGATGGGATAAAGAAAGAACGAAGTGGTCCATCAGAAGGTTTTCTAGCAAGAACTGAGCCATGGTATGAAAAATGTGACAGCGCCCAGGATGGAAAGGGAGGTAATGTTCCAGATGGCAGGGCATGCAAATAAGTTTCTCATGCTTGTAGGCACCACAGTAATTCTCATTTTTTAATCCAAAAGGAATAGTCACATCATTTCCTTCCGTGGCAAAAAAGCTGACTTGGTAACACGACCTTGTGCTGCTGCTCAGGGTCACACACTCACACTGTCCTCTCTCTCTTGTCCAGCCCTCCTGCCTTGCCCTTTCCCCACCAACAGCAGTGCAGGTGACTTTGCAAGTCCCTTGCCTGCCCTGAGCTGCTGCTGCTTCCCCCAATTAGTGCCTCTCCTGCAGCATCCCCTGTCACTCACTGCCTGCCACTGGTGTTGCTCCCAGCAATGCCAGTTCAACAAAGAGAAGACAAGCAGCCTAATGGTTGCCAGCAGCTGGAGTGAGGCTGAGGCAGAGTAGCTCTTTCAAGTGTTTTAGGCATTTCTGAAATATTCACACGCACAAGAACAAATCACTACACGTGTACGCGAGCGGCAGAGCCACATCTGAGTCTCCCTCCTTGGTACCAGCTGCAGCTCATCCCTGTTGCTAGGGGCAGGGATGTTCACTAACTGATGGAAGGCTTTGGGACTTCCCTGTGCATCCTGTCCTGCTTGGGAAGCAGAGCCAGCCGAGCCCATTCCCAGTGCAGGGCCCTTCCCAGCTCCTGGATCAGCACTATGGACCAGGAGGAGCCACAGGGGCTGGTCCAGGGTCTGAGGGCCCCATCCCTGCCCTGGTGTCGCTGCAAAGGAGGGTAAAACAGCTGGGCTATATTTAGGAGGCAGGAATTAATCATTCTTGGAAGGGAGGGAAAACAAAACTGTCTCTGAAGAACCCGACCTGCAAACACTGCCAAGTGCTTCACACAGGTTCTCTTTCCAAGCACAAAGAAGTTCCCACCCCGCTGCTGCTGCTGCAGCTCCACAGCATTTTTAACTTGTCAATTTACAGCTGCAGCACCAACTTCTGATTTCATTTTCTCAGAAGTGTTGGATGGGAAAAAAGTGTCTCCTGGCTTACCAAGACTGACTTTGACTCTCTAACCTGATATTAAGGGCTGACACATTAATTTCTTCCTACATTGTTTAGAATTTCCTGATCATAGACTCCCTAACTAGAACATAAATTCTGGAGATGGGGTGGTGGTGTTGTACATCACACACTGTTTAACACTGACATGAAATCCTTCATCTTCAGGAATGCAAATTTCCTGCAGATATATGATCCAGTTTATGTGTGTGCATACTAAAACCACACAAAAGAGTTGAGTCATTGCTTCAAAAATCCATTCCAAAAGTTTTTAAAAAATTTAATCCCCATTGCCAGCTTCCTGTCCTAACAAATATTTTTGATTCCTAATATTTATTCAAACCTGTGTTATGGTACAGTGTTTCAAATGCATATGTGAAGCTGTGTTCCAGTATATAATGTTATACAAGTATGAAGTCTACTACCCATGAAAAAAAAATCTTTGCATTAAAGGACATCAAAAAGTCCTCTTCACTCTGGGATTCCACATTTCCATTTCTTTAAGCACTTGCAGATCACAGGTGGGTGACAGTGTGGGTACCTTTATCTAGTCCATTCTCCTCTAGATTATCATTCTTCCAACATGATTTGAACTATCCAGTGATGATTCCACTGTATCCTTAGGCAATCTGATCCCTTACCAACATTAGAAAACTGACTCTTTTCATTTTCCCTTCATAAAGGTGAAATGCTACATTTCTTGTCCTGGTCTCTATACACAGGGAGAACAATTTGATGGTGAAATATTTGAAATGTCTTGTAGTCCTCATTTCTCCCTCAATGTTGTCTTTGCTTCAGTAGAGCAGTGCAGATGTTTTGATCACATCTGCTCCCATTTTAGTCCCTCTTCTCTGACTTCCTTTTCTCAAGAACTTTCCCAAAACATGAATTTTACATCCAGAGAAAATTTACTTCAGCTGAAGCCAACAAATAATTACTGCCTGTATTTTACCACTCCTGTATTTATTTTACCTTTTTCTGCAATAATAGGGCCCTATTGACTGCCACAGAGTTTATGGTGACAGTTAATGTGGAGACAGAATCCATCACAGCTCCTACAAAACTTCTGCATCATGGTGCATGTTCCATACTTTTCTGAATTTAGCAATTATTCCACTGGATTTCATCTTGAATTTGTCTTGTATCTGGTTGGCCAACCATTCATGGAAAACCTCAGCCTCGTGATGGAAAGGGGTAGGATATATAGCATTCCACATGGTCAGGTTTGCTAAGGAGAGGAAATGGGTTCTGTGATGCTGCACCTGACATGAAAGGCTTTGGATTTGCATCCCACGCCTCTCAGTAGTTTCCTATTAGAATCATACTTGAAATGAAGGAAACAATAAATGTTAAATGCTAATAGGAAGTGTTGCAAATTATTTGGGAGAATGTGGCTCCTAGACCTGGTTAGATTTATAGGAATGTCAATATGTGAGGGATTTTTAAGCATCATTATACACTATATTCCTGCTGATGCTTCTCCACTTATTGCTGTGGTAATACATTTGGCACAAGGGACATATATAATGCTAACATTTCTATGATATACATACCAAATAAAAGCTTTTTCAATTTCATTATTTTGACAGGCAGATTCCATTAATACATCCACAACAATAATGTTTCTTTTCTTCAGGATCTAAGAGAAGAGGATTATTAAAAATTACAGACAATGCCCCTATACACTTAATCTCTCCAAATTCACTTTACAATTGCTGTCAACATCAATAATGTCAGCCAGTATAATCAGGTTTGTATAAAACATCAGAACTTGCATATTTTCCAAATGGGATTTGTTTCCCCATCTACCAATGCAGCTGTTTTGGTTTGGGGCTTTTTTTGTGGTTTGTTTTTATGTCAGAGAATGATGTTCCCAACTGCCTGTGGAGAATACAAGTGCTGTGAGACAGCCAGGCTGCAGCTCCTTCATCTCATCCCATTCACCAGCCTGTACCCTCAGTCCACCTTTCAATTTCAAAATCCATGTCATAAATAATGAGAGGAGCAGGGAGAGGAGGCAGCTCCAGCACACCGTGTCCCTTCCTCAGCTGTCACAGGTTGCACCTGGGTAGCCAGAAGCTACAAGGAATTCCCCACAGTGGGCAAATTGCTGCACACTTTCCTGACAACTCATTTGTTTGTACCATTTTTTATAGTTCTCAGTAAAAAAGGGAGTCAAAATAATTTCTGTGGCCACATAATGTTGCAAGTAATTTTTCCCCAGTTTAGTGTGGATTTTAAAGGATGTTTTTTGTTGGTCTGTTGTTAGGCTTGGTGTTTCCAGTGTATGAGAAATATTCTCACCACTGACAAGACAAGGATGCTGCAGGTCCAGCAGCTCTGTAGAATTCTGAAACACAGCTACAGCTTGGGAAATTCAGCTTCTACTAATTTTAATACATGAAACAATTGAATCCTTTTGAAATCTGCATTTTCATTAAGACATTCTGGAAAAAAATCATGGTATCTTCATGTGCATTGCTCTTAAATCAAACTTTACTGAGTAATTTAATCTTTATTTCTGTTGGTATTATCTTTCCAATATCAGCATCCACTCTCATTGTGACCAACCTTGTATGTAACATTTCTAAAACCAGTTTCTCTCGTGACTGTGAACAAAACAACCCCTTTCGTGCCAGACTTATCAGCTAATCTATCAAACAAAATACAATTTCTTTTTTCCATTAGGTTTCAGGAAAGTCAAGCTAGGTGAGAGTAACTGGAGTTTGTTGCTGGACTCTGATATGTTTTTCCAACAATTTAGGAGTTGTCAGGCAACGATTGCTAAGATACAGGGACATTTGTATCTTCAATCTGAAGTGGTTTAAACTGGGAAGTGTCTCACACACTGCTGATTGTTTGTACAACAGGTTTGCAACAGCGTGTTGTTAATGGTGATTGATGAGATGGAACAAAGGCCTTTTATTCTTTTGTATTGTGGTGGTGTCTAAATTCATTGCATGTATCTCTGATGGGGGAATAACAAAGCTCAGTGTTGGGGCAACAAGATGTTGAAGACACCAGTGTTTGATGGTTTCATGGATCCCTGCTCCCAGCCCAGCCATGGCTCCACTCACTCCTTTTTTAATCCCCATTTGTAACCCTGAGGCAGCCACACCAGAGATGTGTGCGGGATATGCATCAAAAGCGGGGTGGCACACATTGGCCGGACACTAATTATTTAAATATTATTATTTCTATATCAATTATAGTAGTTTCACACATATAAGGGGCACCCTTTTGACTGAAATTTTGATCAAAACCCGAAAGTGCGCCTTATAGGCCAGTGTGCTTATACACGTGAAATTACTGTATATATTATTACTGTTATTAAAGTATATTATTGTATATTATTAAATTATTGTATATTATTAAATTATTACTGTATGAATTATTAAATTGATCTGTAATTAGTGATGACATATTCTAAGCAGTAAATTCTGCTCGTGGGGAGCTTGGCTGCCTTTGCTCCCTGGGTAAAGAGGCACCATCAGTGTCTGTCTGCTCCAGACAGCGAGTGCCACCTGCTGAGCACCCACAGCCAGGAATTCCTGAGCCTGGATGCACCTCAGCTTGATAGCACTGGCTTAAAAATGTCTCTAAAATCATGGGAATTG
>VRYO01001272.1:3661122-3681078 GCA_009812075.1 Sialia sialis
TGATTCCCAGAGCTCTGCAATAAAAGCACCTGCAGGTAATCATCCTGTGATTGTGTGTTTCTACACTGACAAGCAGACACAGCCAGTGCAGAGCAGCTCAGTTCTCACCCAAAGTATGCAGAACTCCTCTCAAAATAGGTAGAAAATAAAAAAAATAAAATCTCTATGCAGGTGTATGAATGTTTGGTTAGGTAGTGGTTCCTTCCTCAGCTGTCCTGCAAGGTTATGAAAGTGTTTTAACAAACAGAGATTCAGGGAATCTAAAAGGCACTAAAGTTCCAGAGGTGTGCTCTGGTCAAATCTTGGTTAATATCAGGAGCTAAAAGTAGTGAAGCAGTTGGAAGTGTTGATATTTAGCAAAATAAAACCTGTTTAAATGTTTGATAATAATCTCAGTAAACTGAAGTGAGAAGAAGAAAAAAGGCACCTCAAAATTTTCTTACCAAGAGAAACTTTGTGCTTGGCTCTCTGAAAATGTTCTCTGTGGGGGTTCAACAAACTCTCAAGCGACAAATGCTAGAAGAACTCTGTCAGAAGTAGCTGGATTTAATAATGTATTTAATATTCTATCACATGCCAGACAGAGCTATCATTTTGCATCCTTAGAAACTGCACTGTTCTCTCAGCGAGACAGAGAACAATACAGAAATAACAGTGAGAGGGATTCTTGACAAACTGCTACCAGAGAGGTTATACAAATGCACGGTGTGCTGCATGCAGCTCCTTTTTTCCCAGCAAAATGGCATCTCCTGCCAAAAGGAGCGAGGCATGACCCCTTTGATGGGTGGGACAGCACAAAGGGACTCCAGTCAAAAGGCAGAAATGCTGAACTTCCACTAAAAACAAAACAAATTCAAGAAAGGAACCTATTCAATCCATTGTGCTTTGAATTTCACTCCAGCAGGAGATTAGAGGCTGAAAATATGCCTCAAATGACTACACAGAAAACTTTGCAACTGTTCTGCAAGAGGGATTTGCCTGTAAGCAAAAAGATGCAGATTTGGCCACCTTGCTTAGAGCCAGTGAACATAGAATTAATAACATGACTTTTCTTACTTCAGAGAGCTTCAATTCAGATAGCTGGCAACAGAAAATTAAGCAAGTGAAATTAAGAAGTAAAAACAGTTCAAGGTCAAAAGATTTTGCAAGTGATGAGCTGACACTGGAGTTATGTCTATTGATCAGCATCTCATGAACAAAGGATTTAGGCTGGATCTATACTTTATTGCAAACCTTTCTTTCAAACTATTAGATTTTTGTGTTTATAGACCAGAGTTGTAATTTAAGGGAAGGATTAAGGAGCCTAAAGGATGTAAGCACTCAGCTGTTTATGAAGTTCAATGGCATTTGAGTGTCTGACTCCCTCAGGCTCCAGCCTGAATTTGTAACTTATTGACAATAGTTTTTCAGCTCAGGAAGCACAAAATGGTTGCCCTTTACAGTAACAGAATATTTGCTTCATAGCCATAACAACAATCTAGCTTGACTTCCAGGGACTGTTTTGTGGTCACAACCAGGATGACCCACAGAATGTATCTCAAAGGAAAACTCAGCTCTGTGGATATGGGGATGATGACTTTAATACAAATTTACAGTCACAAGTTTCTGCCTAAAAGATAATATCACCTCCTCCAGCTTCTCATGCCCAAAAAAACGTTTTACTCTCGTCTGCTCCCTGAGCACATCTCTTCAGCAGATCTTCAGCCCAGGCCAGAAATTCTTCCTCAGCATCTCCAACCTGGGCCTGGTCCAAGGCTTCATTCCCAGCTCTCTCTCCCAGGAGCTGGTTTGATTCCAGAAATCACCCCAGTCCATCATCTCAGTGCTGCTGCCCTGTGAATTATACCTCAGGACACAAACCCAAGAGTTGGGAGTGATGTAGGATCTGCAGCACTGGGTGAAGACTCTGGTTTGTTTGTAGGCTCTACAGGCAGATGATGCAGGAGTAAATTCTAATAAACATCTGCATGTGCACAAAAAGCTCTGCCCCTCTGCCAGGCAGTTCACTGGTGTGGAGAACAAACAGGGCTGAGAACAAACATCCTGCTGCCCTGAGAGCTGGGCTGGCCATGGGGAGGGAGCTAATGCCTGGTTTATGGCTCTTCATGGTAGATAAAGGATATTAAAGTTCATAGCTGTCACTGCATAACATCCCCTGACTGCTAAAATATCTGTGATAAAGTGCAAAGAGACAGCAGGGAAATGGGAGGGCTTTGCAATGGGACCAAAATAAGGATGGATGCAGCTGATGAGAGCATTTAATAACATCTCTGAGCTGCCCTTACAACACAATGCCCACAAACAGTGATTACTGCTTGTCTGAGGGTGTGAGGAGGGAAATTCTATGGCAAAGTTAATTTACATCTTAAAATAGTTTCCTCTTAAAAGACACACCATGGTAACAAAATTTCAGTATTGTAATGATTAATGCCACCACACTGCACTGACTCTCCTGCTTCATAATTAAATGGAAGGTATTCAGTTGTACAGCACTTGAATATGATAATGGTTTATGTATTAACTCATTCACCTTGCAATTTCTTGACCTATTTTTCATTTTTAGAGGCACATAATGATGGAATGTATACAGTAGCACAACTGAAAACAATGCCTGAGTTGTCCTGGGGGAAGGAGAGACACTATTGCTACTGGGTTTGCAGGAGCCTTTCTTGAGCATTAAAAAAAAATCCCAATAATGATGTTCCTCTGCCATGTTAAAACCACCTGCATTGAAAGATCTTGGGATTTTAAATCAGTAGATGTGTGTGTTTGGGTTTTTCACCTGTTTCTGTGAATGTCTCACTCTGATGTTTGCCAAGTATCTTGCACAAATTATTTGAATGTCTGAAGTTACCCACCCAAGTTCCACAAGATACTGAAATAAACCTTGATTTTCCAGCTCCATTCAAGTCAAACCCAGGATTGTTTCACCCTCATCATGGTCTTGTTAGCAAATATCCAGCAACCTCCTAGCAGGGTGTCACTTTTCCTCCTCATTTCTCATGTAACTGGCTTCTCTACATGAAAGCACAGACTATAAATAATATTGGCTCTTTAGCTTAAAAAATGCATATCCTGATGAATATCCTGATGAATATTTATTCAGCACATTAAAAATACCATCCATGCCTGGCTTTCATTTGGCTCACAAACCTGAATATTGCGAAAAACTAAAGACAATATTTATTCAGCACATCAGCTGAGAGAACTTCATATTTCTGTTTGGGATACATGCACACTTCCTATTGCTTCTCTGTCAAAACACTTCAGAATCTCTGGAAGTATTTCTTTGAGACAGGAAGGACAGTTCCCATTTCACAGCTGGAGAGTTGTAATAGACAGATTTATGACATTTAATTTCCACTAATTCCAGTGGAAGTAGATGCTGAATAGATTATTAAAATCCAGTTGCACGTCACTTGCCCAGGGTCACAGAGGAGTCCCACAAAGTGTGATTTTCAGAGTTGTGGATCAGCAGTGAACCTGCTGGAACACAAACCTTCCTGATTTTCCCCTCATGCTGTGGGCACTTTATTTTAAATTCCATGACCAGGTGCATACAGCAGCATTAGCTTTGGTTTTCAGTTCACTCTGGAACCAAACCTTCCCCATTATCCATCAAAGCACAGTGGAATTTGCTCTCTCACTCTGCTTTGGAGCCACCTGGATCCTCAAGCAAGAAAACTGAAATAATTTCTTAATTACTGTCCTTGGCAGTGCTTCCCAGCTCCTGTGATGGATGCATGCTCCAGTTACCTTTTCCTGTTCTCTTGGAACAAGATGCAAACACAAACTGTCTCCTGCACCTGAGGTCCTGATTTCCTTGGAAGGAGCCAGTGCTGTGTCTGCAGAGGATTCTGCGTTTTGCTCTTCCATGCACGTGGCAGTGATGTCTGTGTTTGCAATTACAGCCTGCCCATGTCAGGGCCCTGCTAACAACCAATATTCAACCTCTTCAGTTCAGTGTTGAGTCACTGCCCAACTCTTTTCCCTTGTTCATTCCTGGATTTGAAGAGATTCTCCTTTCTGCTGTGCTTTCTGAGCATCCCTGAGTATGGAGTTGCCCAGATTCTACAATGCAGACATTCTCTGCCTCCAAGATCATTGGGAAAGTTAAGCTTGTTTTTTGCCCAATTCCACGTGTCTCCTTTTGAATATAAATTTTCAAAACATTCTCTCCTCAGCAAGATGTGGTTCCCTGTGTGTCCTGCTGGCACCAGTGAGTACAATGTCCTGGTCCCAGTCAGGGATGCTCTGACCAAGAAATGTCTGGGGCCCCATCCTCTCTATTTGCTTTATTCCATCACTCTGGCTTTGCCAGAATCATCCCAAATTTTCCCTGAAATAACAAAAAGAAGAATCAGCCATTGGAGTGGGAAATTCTTTCCACTGTAGATGGAAATAGGACTTCACTTGTCACTGCTGCTTTCAAATGAATTTCTAAATGAAAAAAGCCTTTTACACTGTCAGTACTGAAACATGGGGATGACAGGTTCTGTTGGTTTTCCATCAGTTACAGCCTGTGTCAGCAGCTTTGCAGGATCCAGGATACACTCCAGTTTCTACACTCAAAACCATTTCTTTATGTTGCCTTTCTGCTAGGAGCAGCTGTGAGTGCCAGTGCCTTGTAATATGTTTGCTATTATTTTTTTCCATGTAAAATTCTGTAACATGTTTTTTACAAGATTTGTTGGTGCAGCTTCCACCATCACCTTGTATTCTTTTCCTTATCTCTCCCAAATGCAATTCAATTAAGTAGCTTGATGGTGTTTGTATTAATCTAAGCAGCATTCTTGGCAAGGTGACAAGCTCAACTGGACTGAGATTTTGTGGGTTTGTGATAGTCCTGCCTATAGCTGATGGTTTATAAACAAAATGTTTGAAAACAAAAACATGGATGCTTTCAAACATGTAGAAGCTATGTAGAAGCTATTCTGGGCAAGAAGCAAATATTACAGGATAAAAAAAACCAAACCACCCTTTCACAGATATCCTGCAAAATATGTAAAAAAAAATTCACAAGCACAAACAGTAGTTCTGTGTCTATCTGTGTTTGTTATTGCTTTTCTTGCAGAAGCATCTTGAAGCTCTAATTAAGGACTAAAATCTCCTCTTTCAGGATCTGTCAAGGACTAAAAGATGCCACCTGCCCACACAGTCCATGGATAACATTCACTGATATTTGGTGGAGATCAGGAAAGGTGATGAACCAGTGATCTACAGTTCTGAAATAGGCAAGTTTAGTATTTTTCCTCTCTTTTATATTAATATGCTCATCCCCCCTAAATCCTATACACAGTACCATTATCACTTCTTAGTAATTAAATCAGAACTTAGAACTGTGCTGCTTGCCTTGCCAGCTGTTTACAAATCCCCCTGTATGACTGAGCTGCTGCATCACTGAGCTGATTTGCAATAACTCTTCTAACTCAGCTCTTGCCCTTTCACAAGGGGAGGTTTCAACTATGACATTCTGTGGCACCTTGCAAATGCCTAGGGAAAAACAAAAAGTGAATGCAGAGTCCATGGAGATCACTTTCAGTATCTGCATATTCAGGGTTTGACCCCAGCTCCAAGGAAGGCTTTCTTGTTTAATTGCATTTCTCTACTTCTGGACAATAACCCCAGTGTGATAGGCAGCAGATTACAAGTTTGGAAACTTCACACTAACCCCAAGTACATTTATATCTTCAGGAACTGCAGTTTGACACTATCAAATGTCTCCCTGAGCCACAAATTAGGAATTTTGAAACACTGAACACAGAGAGGGAAACTGAGCTCAAATTTTTGTTTCTTTTATGAAGTACCCCTTACCACAGTGTGCAGAGCATCCATTCTGTTTATGGGATTGGATAAATAGGTTCATATAGAAAGCTACATATTGAAGGCCAGATGCAAACATTAATTCCTTCTCTGTGCTTGAAAGTGTTCATTTGTTGGTTTAAATGGATTCTACCATGTCCTCTATACTTTTAGAAATTCTTTGAATAAAACCTCTGGAGAAGCAAACAGGATGGAATGAGGTAGACAGAGGACAATGCAGATAAATTTCTTATCAGTCATTGCTGCTGGCTCTTCTTCATAAAATAAAAAACAGTGGACAAATAGAAAGTTTTCTATATAAAGGACATAGCTTAAGGGAAAAATCAGAATATCTGCTAGAGATTTTCATATTGACCTCCTCACATCCCTTTTCCTCAGTGCTGCTGTACAGTTCTTAAACGACCCTTTCCTTGTGTGATGCTGATGAGAAAATGGCTTTTTCTTGAGAAAAAGACCTCTCCACTGACCACATCAAAATGTACATTTTGTAAGTAGATTTGCTTTCAAACAGGGTATTAATAATCCTTCCTTGGTTTAACTCCTTGGTACTGAGAGGTCGATAAGTGGCCTACTTATGCCATCTCCTGGGTAATTACAGAACTGTCTCTGCACAGGGAAAGCCTCTATCAAGCACCATTAATAATTATCAGTGCCTGAAACAATTTGCTAATTGAATCCCTGAAGTATTTTTTTTCTTATTTTATAGAATTTAGAACAATGCAAAAACTACAGAATTATTAATAGCATATCATATTCAACTATTACAAATAATCAGTAGATTATACCAAAAAGATCTTTGTAACTGCAGACTCCACAATAATGATATATTTAGTGAAGTTATGTTTTTACCAAAAAAAACAACCTTTTTTGTACTGATATTCTGCTAATGGGAGCTCCATTTGCTCAAAAGACTGGGGTTTAATCTCTTGAGGATTAGCAGAAAGAAGGAACAGATGTTAGCTGTGTCACAAAATATTTTACTGCAGATAACTGTGCTGTGGGACACTCCATTTCTGATGCAAATAGAAGAACCTACAAGGAGCACATGAGATTCTGGAAATTTTAACTTTGCTGTTCTATTCATTAATTTCATCAGTCCTGCTAAGTCTCACATTGGGTAATTACACCTCTCTAGGACTTAGGGAAAAAAACTGAAGGGTCTTCACTTCTTCTGGAACCTCATTTTGTTTCATTTTCCATAGAATATAATGGTTTTCTTGCAAACTGGGTTTTACTGCAGCATTCTCAGTGAGAGAGGTGGTACAGGCAGAGCAGAGAAAAGGGTGGGATTTATCCTTCAGAGTAAAAAATACTTGGTGAATTTGTTTCAGTTCCCAGCTCACAAAGTGGGCACCTGAAATACCAAATATTCATGTTTTTTCCAGTGCCTTCTGTTTTTTGAGAAATGTCCAGTCCCTAAGAATTGTGCATTCAGGAGAGAATTTAGTAATTCCAGCAGGCTTGGAGAGTTCTGTTATTCCAGGCATCAAGGAAGGGTCCTGGGCAGGCCCAGATCAATGGGCCACGTTTCTCTAACAGGAGCAGATGTTTCCATTGTGCTTCTCACCACTTTTGAAAAGTAGGAAATAATGGGAGTGCAAAGAGCAGAAGCAGCACAAGGAAGGGATGCTCAGCACCTGCTCGACTGCGCTTTGCATGTTCCTTCCCTCAATTTTCCCCAATCACCACTTTTCTGTCCAAGTGCTATTACAGGCTGAAATGGAAAGCCATTGTAATGGCATAAATCTCTCATTTTTCTCAGTTGTCAGCATCAGCACGTGTTAAAAAAAGGAAAAGCCTATTTCCAGTTTCTTTGAAGGTGATCAGGGCCTTTGAACTCAGTTGGGAAACTTTGCCACAGCCACACGTGCTGCGCTCGCTGTCTGTTCCTTGTCTGCTCTCAGAAAACCTGGAGAGAAGCCTCCCCCTTGGTCTGTGGGGTTTTTTGAAACACTAATCCAACACTCTGCTAGTAAGTGTTTAATTATTAGGATTGTGAAATACAACAACACCTAAGGCATTAATAGAAGGAACTAATTATAACCCTCTCAGCATGTGCTTTCCCCTTCACTTACAAAATCTCTTGTCATTTATCTGTCCTTTAAGTGACTTCTTGTAAAACCTTAATCAGGACAAATGGATCTTTCCGAGGGAAGAAAATGACCCCAAACTGGCACAGAAAGATTTGATTAAAACTCCCACTCCTCCTGTGGCAGCCCAAAGATCCCAGGGGATCCCATTGCTCGGCAGAGCAGAGGAAATAGCAGACAGGGCAAAGCTTTCTGTCTGAGACAAAAAGCCTTTATCACTGATGTGCTGACATCCCCTCTCTGTAGGACCAGCCTGTGATCAGTGTCTCCTGTTTCCTTTAAAACTCAGTGTCACAACTTTGGTTCCAGCGTGATTAATTTCCCCTTTACTGATTGTGTGTCATTTGCTTTTAAGTAAGATCTTTATAAACGAGGCAAAACAAAGGCAGAGATGAAGAAGGTGCAGAGATAAACATTTGTGCTGCTGGGACTCCAGCTGGCTTGGGCACAGCAGGGGCCAGAAGTAATGGGGGCTCACAGGAGTCCTGATTAGACCTCTCACTGGGAACAGGTAATTGAAACACTACAGCAGTAGGAAAACAGCAAGCCATGGAGGCACTTAGCTTAAAGCAGACCCTGAACGAGCCAGAGGTTTCTGTGCCAGTGGGAATGAGGCAAGCCTGGGCTGAGGGATGGATCACACCCAGCTGGGTGTGCACAGAGAGCACTGGGGGCTGTTCTGGCTCATCCTGAGGGCATTGCTCCAGTTCTCTGCCTGGCTTGGGGACTGGAGGCACGAGCAGAGGGGCTTTGGGAAGAAATGTGGCACCTGCCTGTGCTGGAGGCCAAATGCACAGCCCAGGTTTGCTGTGAAGTGACACAGCCTTATTCCCTTTCCCCAGTATTGCCGGCTAGACAATTAGGGATGGGGAGGAGGCCCTGTGTCATGAATAGGCAGAAAAGAGGGGCTCTTTTCTTTTTGGCTTAGTTCTAAGGTTTATTCTTGAAGGGAGTGCACAAGGAAAGAGAGTGAGCACATGGTACACAGGGTTATAAAGCCTTACAGGAGAAGGGAGGTGGTTAAGGGGTTAGGTAATAGGATCTCCTTTCTGTTGGTAAGGTCTACAGGTCAATGGAAAGAAAACATATGTTGGTCAGTGAAATGCAACAGTGAAGCACTGCAGGGATGGTGTGTGCCCAGCAGGGACAGAGCACCAGCCTCAGGTGAAACTCTGCTGGTTCTCCTGTGGGGATGGGGAAGCAGCACCTTGAACCCAACCTGTGAGCAGCTTGGCAATACCCACTGTGAGCTGTGGCACTGAACCTGCTGCCTGCAGCTCTTCCCTCTTGGTTTGGCTCCTGGCGTTGCCTCACAAGGTTGAGAGCCATTCACTGGCCTGCAGCAGTGCCTTCAAAGTGTGATTGCTGCAAATGTGTGATGTAGGGGAGAGATGTGCTGGATTGTGCCCCATTTTCTCTTCTTAGTAATCATTGTTCCTCATGAAAGCCTCTAAGCAAACCTTTTTGATTGTAGCAATTTGTTGGTGAAGCTGTTCCTCACCAGCCTGGGCCTCCCTTCTGCCTGAGCCTCCCTTCTGCCAAACTCCTCTAAAAACTTACTGATGTCTCAAGCAGAAGTTTCTAGTTTTTAGAAAAATGGGAGATTAATAATCCAAATTAGGTTGCCTTCACTCCCCTTTGAGGAAAAATGTCAACTCAAACCTAATGCACAGATGGAGAAAGAAGTAATTGTCATATGGAGCTGACACACATACCTACAACTCAGACTGAGTGCTGGAGTTCTGCTGTGCTCCAGACCCCCCCAGTTGATGTGTGACAGATTTCCTGTCCCTGTGTTGGCAACAGGATTCATAACAGCTTTTAGCAGTTTGAATGGTTATTTGGATGTTTGCACCATGTTTTTTCATTCCTACATAAAAGTATTCAGGGATCACTAACAGGAGTTCAAGTGTCACATCATCAAATTACTGACTGCAAATGCTTAATGAGAAAAACGAGGAATATTTTTGGTCAGGTAGTTGCACAAACGACAGGGCTTGGTGGGAATTATGAATATAACCATACTTCAGTCATTATAGTGACAAAAGGGGATTCTGAACATCTAGATCAATTCTAAAAGTCTCTTTTTGATTACAGGAGCTGACTTAGAATTGCTGTGCATCTGTCCCTATCTGTAAAATGAAGGTTTTAATTATTTGCTGCTTCCCTCACTGTTTGCTCCCAGACTGTAGAGGTTTTGTACAGGCTTGATATGAAGGCAGCAAAACACATTTCCCTCAGGTCTGCTCAAAAGGAATGGGCTAAAAGCTGCTGCAAAGGTCAACATGGTTGGTGAAAGGCAAGATACTCGTGCAGCACCTTTGGTAAGTGCCACTCCCTAGCTTGCCACAGCTCTCTGTGTGACTGTGATCAACCAAGCAGCTCCTTCAGCCTAGATTTCTTCTCTTTAAAGTGATTGCATCTTTATCTCCCAATGCTGCTGGGAAGCTGTGTTAGCTTAGTGTGTGAGTCTTCAAATCCCTGCAGAAGCTGAAATGCTGAATGTCAGCCCCTGTGTGGGCACAGGGTATGCAAGTGAGAACCTCCAGGGCATGTTCTCATTTCCCAAGTAATAGGCTTTCATTAAAAGTGTTTTTTGTCCCATGCAAGAGACAACTTCACCTGCATTAGCAAGTGTGGGTCTGATCACATCTCCTGTTGGGTGACTGCAGGCACAGTGTGCTCCAAACCCACATGAGATTCCACAAGCAAGAAACACACAGAACATTTCTGCGATTATTTTCTGCCTTGCGTAATTTTCAGAAGAAACAGCAAAACACAGCATAACTCTAATCTTACCAACATGGTTATCATCTGCAATAAAAATGTCACCTCAGGTATTAGCAGTGTTGCTAAATCACTGGGCTGACTTGAAGTCTTCCATTCTGGAGTCACAAGTTCAGGACAGTTTATCACAGGAGTGATTTATTGTGTAAACAGACCTTGCTGCTGGCATTTAGGAGAACATGCTGCCTGCCACTCAGCCAAATTCTTTTATCACACTTGACTGAAGTTCCCAGCCTTGAATTATTAGTTAATAATATCCGAGTGAAAGCATAATTTATTGTTTAAGTAAACTTTGAAACACAAAAACAGTTAGCTCCCAGACTTAGTGCTCGCCTTAGGCAAAGCATTTTTCTTTCAGCACAAAATTATAATAGAACAGGAATAAGATTTGTAACTAATTCCAACACTTCCTGCATGTATAACTTACCTAATGGCAGAACACAATCTCCTGAGCTGTTCTTCCTTCATTTCTGTATTGTAAGACTGATGCCATAACTGAGCAGAGGTCAATCACAAACAGTCAGGCATGTCCAAACCTCAACATTTAAAAGTAACACATCTGTGGTTTCCTGATAGGGAAATTTAATACCATCCATTTTTTATCATTTCATCTGTTTTATATCAGCAGTGCTTGAGGAAACAAACACTGAGGCTTGAGTTCCCCCTCAGAGGCACTTGTGGCTAATTTAAAGCAGGAAGTTATTTCATTGAAAGGAATAACCTTGTCTGACAACATTTCTTAGTATTTAGAGTATTATTTACAGCAGTGCCATGATACCAACAGCCGGCAAATGCCAGCACACACACAGGCACCAAAAGTGCCTCTTTCATGCTTAAGGAGGGATGGTGCAGCTGTCCCAAGCATGTGACCTTTGAGAGGTTCACAGAGGAGAAGTGAACTTTGTTTTCAATGTTTCATTATCATATATAATAGATATAAATATAGCACTGCAATAAACTTGATCTGGGGTTTAAAGAGGTGCCACATTCTGGAGAAAGGGCTATACACTGGTCTAGCAGATAACTGCCTCCTCTCTTCAAAACTGACTGATTTCCATACGAAACTCTGCCTGGAATTCCAGGCCCAGCTGATCTAGTTTTTTTTTTTCCCTTTGCATACTGAATTGAGGATCCTTAATATCAGATCTTCTATTTGTGTCAGTGTGCACAAATATGCCAAAATTCTCCCAGCACCTCTGCACAGTGGACCCTTGAGACAGGCCAGTTTTTTGGTGCCCAGATGGAACAAGTGCAGGCAGGAAGAATGAAAGGCCAGGTGCTCATGCTGCAAACACTGCAGTGCCTTCAAGCACACAT
This sequence comes from Sialia sialis, assembly GCA_009812075.1. Taxonomy (NCBI): domain Eukaryota; kingdom Metazoa; phylum Chordata; class Aves; order Passeriformes; family Turdidae; genus Sialia; species Sialia sialis. The sequence goes on from VRYO01001272.1 coordinate 3,673,140, forward strand.
TTTTCCCTGAAATTTTCACTGCTTCTGCCAGAAGCCTTTGCAGTGCCATAGCCACAGACTTCTGACATTAACTGAGTGATGGAGATCACTTCTGACAGATCTCTTCCAGAGCAGAAAACATTGGTCCCAGAGTGTTCAAAAAATCATCAGGCAAGTCCTCACTGCCAATGGAGAGAGAGCAGGGGGAGTTGCTGGGCTCTAATTCAAAAACTCCTTCCTCAGTGTATCTGCAAGGTTCACAGATGTCCCCATAATCTTCCAGTGTGCTTTGGTAATAAACTTTCTAAAGAAGAGAAGAAACAATGCAAGTCAGCACAGAAGCTCCTACTGCCCTTCTGAAAATTAAAGGAAATTATGGCATGAGAATGAGGCAGGAATTTACAGAGAAGAATATAAGTGTTTGTTTGACAAGGAAAAGTTCTAGAGGAAGTCTCAGCTGCACAAGTTCCAGAATCTGAACTTTCCCCAAAGTACAAATGGGGCAGGAAAGGGCTTTTGATCTGTCCTGGACCAGAGAGCTGGCAAGTGACCTTGGCTGGTAGGGTCTGCAGTCCAGTCAAGGAGGACAAAGGACAGGATTGTAAACTTGCAAGATCAGACAGGGCAAGGCAAGAGGAATTTGAATCTCCCTGGCCGCACAGAAGTGCAAGAGCAGGTGACAAAACTTTAACCCTGCTCAGGCACAGAAAGCATTTTAGCCCCATTTCTCCAATCCGAAGGACAATTCAGTCAAGAAAGCAAAGGTATTTTCAAAAAGTCTTGAATGTTTTCTCATCAAATATAAATCCCTTGCTTTCAGTTGCAGTGCTTCTGAGATGTGGGCTCAGAGCAGCTGGAGCCAGAGCAGCTGTCCAGTTTTGCAAGCCCTTTCTCCTGTGCTTACAAAAGTTGACACAGGAGGAGTTCGGTGCTCATTTCTTACCTGAGCCAGTGTTCTGTCCACTGTCTGGATGAAGCAGTCCAGGTGTCTTGCTTGGGATGTCTTGTAACCACTGAAACAGCAATTCTGGAAGACAGACACACTGTCTCAGGTGGGATCAGCTTAAAGCCACCGTCTGACATTGCTCTCACTTACAAATAACTCCAATTATTTTTCTCTCTGTTACATCCATTTCTTTTGCGCTGACTTCTCCAGTTACTCCAACAAGTGGCAGTTATTTTCTAATTGAATGATAATGCATTATTCTTCCCACTGTTATTAATACCAGACCCAATTCTTGGGATACCACTTCCCTTGGTATTAAAAAGGATATTTTCATCCAGAACCAGGCAGTTACCTCAACAATCACTTCTTTTCCAGCCTCCATGGACACTGTTGTTGGAGTAACACGTGTAATATCCAGCCCAGCCTGCAACAGGGAGAGGGATGGTGTTAATAAGGAACTGAACTAAGTGTGAAGGATCACACCTCTGCAGATTTTCCATTTTCCACTCTCATTTACTCCCTCGTTGCACACACCAGGATGTGTGTGTTGCAGAGTGACAGGAGATGCTGTGCTTCCTCACCTGTCGGATTCATCAGCAGGAGGAGGCACCTGGAAAGGTCCTGCTGATACTGAAAAAGGCTAGGAGTGCTAGCAGTCTGTCACCAGAGTGGCATTATCCAGCCCATGCAGAGCACAGCTCCCCAGAGAGCTTAGAGGCAAATTTTGCTCAGTTACCACAACCAGAGGAAACATAATTCAAGAGATGATTGGTAGCACATTCAGCCACACAGCACTGGTGGGGAAGTGTGGATATATGCTGTCACACTCACCTCAGAAAAAGAACTTTTGCTCTCTTCATTGTAGTTGATTAAAGTCTGTTCACCTTCCTGGTGTGGAGCAATGGCTTTTCCTTTGGCCCCTGACCTGTAACACTGGCAAAGCGTGATGCTGGAGACTGTAAAGGAGAAAGGGAAAGGTGAAATGAGCACTGAGAATAAATGGATTTGGCTCAACACAGCGGAGGAGAGGTTCCCAGTCCACTTCCAATGGAGCTCCCTTGGGACACCTGCAGCTGTGCAGATGGAATTCTTGGAGTGGTGAGACTGAGCAGGCAGAATAGATCATGCACAGGTAACCAGAGGAACAGTGCTCAGATAATCTATTAATTTTTTTCTCTCCAGCATTAACCAACATGAGCTGGTACAGAGGAACCAGCTCTAGAATAAGTTTAACTTCCATGGGAGAATTTCCTTAATTTCAGTTTGCCAGGACACAGAAAATCTCAAAAAAGTCAAGTATTCAATTGTATTCAACGCAAATAAAAATACTTGCTATGTTATACTAGAGTTTAGCTTAATGACAATTTATATTTGCCAGTCATCCTCTGGATGATTTGAGCAGATTTGAGCTCAAGAGCTGCAGTTGCAACAAGACCCAGTGACCAAATGACAGAGAACCTGCTGCTTACCCAGTAGTAATAAGAAAGCCATCAGTATTATCACAATGGCACCACTTCCAAGTCCCACTGCTGCTTGTGTCACTGCTGAGTGTGATGAACATGTGTGTCCATCTGGGCAGAAGCAGAGCCTGATGTGCTGGTTCTGCCGCGTGGAAAATCCATGCCTGTCCTGAATAATGATGGGCACCAAGTAGCTGCCTTGGGGGAGGTTTCTTAACATCACAAGTTCAACTGAACGCCCTAAAAAGACAAGTGAATCATTTCAAGACTCATAGAAAGAAATTGAATATTCTACAGTCCTTTGTGTTGAGAAAGGAAACTCCTTTGCATCCCAGTTTCATATAATTTTTCCAGCCTTAAGGCACCGTAGTAAATGGGACTGAATTACATCCCACTTTATCACCTGACTGAGCCTGCAGGGCAGAGATCTGTCCCAGCCTGGCTGCACTCTGGCACAGCTCCCTGATAACCTCTGGAATTTCTTAGGTGGTTAATCAAGTGAAGTGGTTCCTCAGCTGTCTTATCCCCCTTGCTGCAGTTTGAGCACATTGCTGCTGGTCCGGTCCTCAGCAGAGATGAAGAGCTATGTCACTTCTCACAAATTGCCATAACTTCATATTTTGAAGGCTCTTCTTTCCCATCATTTCAGTCTCACTGAGATTCATCAGTAACAAACCAGAAAGGTAAGAGTGAAATAACCCTCTGGCCCACAACTGACAATGAACTCAGGAAGGACACAGAAGGAAGAACTCACCAAAGTTCCTTCCTAAGGTCCAGTTATGCTTCACATCTTCAGATTCCTCAGCCAGCTCAAATGTAAATGGCCCTGAAGCGGAATGGGCCAGAGCAGGCTTGGCTTCTATAACGAGAGCTGTCCCTTCTTTTTTGTCACAAACATCTAAAGCAGGAGCCACCAACGCTGGCATATGATCATTAATGTCAGACAAGTAAAGCAGGATGGTGCCAGTTCCAGTCTGTGGTGGCTTGCCTGGGCAGGAGCAAAAGAAACACAAAAACACTCACAAGTGGGCACTGACAAATGCCAGTGCAATGGCAGGACCTGCCTGGTTTATCCCACCAGTCACTCAAAGCACAAATTATAAACATCAGGGTGTTTTGTTATCCATTAACCACTTGGATCTTTTGTCTTGCTATCTTTTCATGTTCAACATGCACTTCATTTCACAGTCCAAACTGCTTGAATGTTCTCTGGCTGGTTGCTTACCATGATCAGTAGCATGAACAATAATGGTGTACAGGCTGTTGTTCAAGGAGGGGGATTCTTGATCAAATTCTTTTAGCACAGTGAGAACACCAGAGTTCTCATCCACACTCAGCCAACCATCTGGGTCATGGGCTAGTCTATACCTGAAAAAGAAAGGGAAAAATTACAAGTTATCATTTTTAATGGATTTTGGGTGCTAAACTATACATGCCATCCTCTTTATATTCCTAAGCTATTTTTTATTCTAAGAATTGGAACATCACCACTTACTTTATCTTATGTGGCACATCACCTGGATATGTGGCAGGATACTTTCTAAATACCCTCCCAGGCTTCATTGAATCTTCCATTTGGACAGTAAGTATAGGAGGATGAAACCTTGGAGCACTTTGTAAGACCTTGATGTTCACAGTTGTGTTTGTGGATTCCACATCAGAGATCATCACAATGCCATTTTTACACCAGAAGAATGGCTCTTCATTTGCTACAGAAATGACAAGTCTCATCTCAGGGTCACCTTCATAGCTGAGAGGCTGAAAACCCCAGACAAATGCAGTTTAATTAACAGTTATGCTCTTTAAGCAGTTTATTAGCAATTAATTAGCAATTATGACCTTTGTTTTGGCAGTCACACTTGTTTACCTGGAACAGAAGTGACCTGAGCTCACCCAGCTCAGCTGACTCAACCACAGCCATGTGACATTGCCACACTCAGCTTATTTGCTGCAATTATCTCCTCACCTTGATAACACTCAGAATGCCTTCATTTGTGGCTGGATCTGTCTCAATGCTGAACTGCTCCTTCTCGTTGCCCTTTGTTATTCTGTATTTTGCTCTCCATGCTGGAGTGTTGGGAGAGTCTTTGTCTTCCACTTGGAGCCATAGCACAGCTGGATGTTCTTCTCCTGCTGAAATCTGCACATGGTACTATGAAGGGAAAGGAATGAAATAAAGATGATGTCTATCTATCTGTCTATCTATCTATCTAACTATCTGTCTGTCTGTCTATTTATCTAGCTTATGTAATCTCTTCACAATGGTTAAATTTTTGACGGTGCAAAGTAGCCACCAGCTTGCCTAAAAATCACTCCATAGACAGACTGAGAAATGCCAATTAAATCACTTAAGGAGCAATGAGGCAGCAAAAATATGTCATTTGTCTTTATTTCTTATAATAAATTGGTCACTGGTTGAGAGATAAAAATTCAGACTCTTGCCTTCTACTATACAAACAGCACTGTCCTTGCATCATAACTTTTAAAAGTGCAATAAGGATGGTACTCAGAGAGAGGGAACAAATCATAGCTGTGAGAAGGGTCAGAAATTTACTAGATGGGAGTTGATGACAAAGCACAACTAGTCTTGTGTAAACCCATTTTTGCTAGTGATATAACATTATTCCCCCAGATCTTTCAAACACCAGGTACAGGCACTGGTGAAGGTGTTTGTTTTTGTAGGTGACTTTGTACACACTGTTGTAACCCTATTGTATCTCTTGCTGCTCTTCACAACCTCAAATATTTACACAGACCAGTACCTAACATATCTCAGCACTCTGGATCCATGTGCTGGGTTTGGCTGAGGTGGTTTATTTAGAAGTGGGTTGTAAAATAAAGAGCAGATTGTAATCATAAAATGGGTTTGATTGTAAGGGACCCTAAAGTCACCTAGGTCCAACCCTTGCCATGGGCAGGGACAGGTGGCTCAGGGAGTGGAACATCCACCACTGCCCTGGGCAATCAGCACCTCAGCTGCCCAGATATCAGAATAAGATGGTCTGACAACCTCCTTCTGCTTCCAGTGACACAAAAACCTCCTGGTGATGTACACAGAAAATTAACAAAGTTTAACGCTTTAAGAGATATTTCATCAGATCCCATTTGCACAAATTTTGCCATGATTCTGCAAGGGTCTGAGGATTCCTATTTCCACTGCTGAGTGCATTTAGCAGTTAAAAGAACTGAACTTCACTTAGAGTTGCTCAGTGATGTAATAAAGTTTTCCCTTACGTTATCAGTAGTAAATATAGGGAGGTGGTTGTTTGCATCTTCAACAGCCACAGTCACTGTTGCAGTAGATGACAGCTGGGGACTTCCATGGTCACTGGCTTTAATCAGAAGGTAGAAAGATGTGGCAGTCTGAAAAACAGAAACAAGGAAGTTCCTGAAACTTAGCTGAGAAGCAGTTCCCACATTTTGCCAGCCACAGCTGGGTGTGAGACTCTGTGTAGTGAACATGTATCATGCATTAATGATGAGAAAATGCTAAATATATATCACCTTATAATCCAGGCATCCTGACAGAAATATTGATCCTGTGGCTGGATCAATGTTAAACGTGAATCCATCTGGAGAGGGCATTTGCATACTTATGGAATAAGACACCTGGGAGTTCACAGTGCCCTCTTCATCTTTGTCCCAGGCTGTGACTTGGATAACTGGCTCATCTAGGAGGAAGAATTAATGAGATATTAATGGGAGTGTTTAGTCTCAGTGTGGGGGTCTCAGGGCTGTCTGCAGGCTCTTAAACACACAGCTCCTAAGAAAACCTACAACTTCTCCTGTGGCCATGGTTATCCCTGAACAAACTCTGGCTGCTACTTCATTTGGGTGGCAAATCTGCCTGAAGAGCTGTTATACAACAGAATGACCACACTCCTGGATTTACTGCATCAAAAACATGTACTATCTTTTCATGCCAGCCCCTGGAGAGTTGACAGCACATGTGAACACACCCAAACTAAGTCTTTGTGTTTCTGAGCAGTGTCTGAGCACCTTCTGTGAAGCTGGGTGCATCTGCAGCTTCCAGATCCACAGCTGAGATCACAGTGCTACAGTCTTGGCTTTCAGTTTAGAAGAAACATCTTTGAAGTTTTTCCAGAATGGTATTCTAATGTATCTTGAGCTTAATCAGACAAGAGGTTGACATGTAGGAAACAGGAAAATGTCCCTAAACTCAGGAATGTTAAGTAAAAGGTGGAGAAAGGGACTGATTTAGTAGGAAAGGGATAATAATAGTGAAGGGATTCGGAAGAGAATAGTTACACACAAACCATACACCCAGTTTGGGTGGCGCTCACCTTTACTGTGGTTCTCTCTTATTGTAGTGCCATATTCTTCCCTGGAAAACTCAGGTGCATTGTCATTGATATCTTTAACCTTTATCCTGAAGAATATAGGGCTGTCCAACAGCTCACCAGATTTTCTGCTCTTAACATCAAAACGAATCTAAATGAATAGCAACACAGACATCAGAATGAACTGAACAGCACCATTTAGATATCAGAACAGAACAAAAAAACTTCCAGTTTGAAGCTGCTTCAGTCAAATTTGCTTAGCTTGGGCTTTTGGTCACATTGTTAAGTCATTATTTCAACTTACAAAAGTAGTAGATTCGTAATGATCATCCTGGGCCTCAAACAAAATTTTTTAAAGTAAAAAAAGGTTTTTATTGGAAATTAATTATTAGAAATGGCTGCCTAAAAGGCAAGATGTTGCACAGAAAACCCCATGGAGAACCATAATTTGGGTACAGTTAATCCACAGAGATCCAAATAGAAATCATTACAGAATAAACATAAGGAGACCACAACTGAAAATTTTTTTCAGGAGGAAAACAAACCCACACTCCCATATTTCATTCATAAACTTGTTATCACATTTCTTTCATTGCACTTCCTGCTTGTGAACACTTTTCTGCTTTTTAAGGAGAAACATATGCTTCCTCTCATGCAAAGCTACAGTAACAGAACTTTGCAGCTCCTCCAGGATAACCAGTTTTTGTCACACATGACTATCTGCTTGCCTTCTCCTGTTGTGTTTACAACTCAGTGTTCTGGCCACTAGAGCTGTAACAGATTTTGAATTTCAGGACAACCTTTTAAACTTTTAGATTATGATCAGGGGTTATCCCAGAAAGAAGATTGGAAAGGAGCATGCAGATATTTGTGGAAATTCAGACAAGCCACAGAGATTTAAAATGAATAGGGATGGGGAAGTTAATCGGCCTCTGCTGAGACAATCAATTTGGCAGTTATTTATAGGTGCCAGAAAAGAAAAGGAAGTCTTGAAAATACCCATTTAACATTCTTATAGGTGTGTCTCTTTTCTGTGATGCATTTGAGAGAACAGACAGCTGGAAGTGTCCTGTCCAGGTGTGTTACCTGGAAAACCGGGGTCCTCTCCCTGTCGACGGTGCGATGGACGTACACTTCTCCATTGCCATCATCTTCTATGGAAAACAACCCAACCTCTGGAGCCTCATCCACCCCAGGTCCACTGATTAAATACTTCAGTGATGTATTAAATGATCTATTATTGAACAGCTTTT
>VRYO01001272.1:3695581-3772170 GCA_009812075.1 Sialia sialis
CCGGGGCTGGGCTGCAGCCGGGGCCGCGCCGCTCATGGGCGCTGTGGCGGCCCCGAACGTGGATCCGTCCCCCGCCAGCCACGACACCGAGCCTGGCGCCGCGGCCGCGCCCGACAGCGCTCGCCCGCCTTCCAGCCTGTGCAGCAGCCCCGGCTCCCTCCCTCCCGACAGCCTGCAAGCCTTCCCCGGCCTCGACTCGCCCAGCATCCAGTGTGACAGCCTGGAGTGTGCCCCCTGCTCGTGCTGCTGCAGCCGGCGGAGCGCGGGCTCGGCCGGGGCCAGCGAGGACAGCCTGCAGGCCCCCCTGGCCCGGCGCTCCGGAACACGGTGCTTCGGCCAGCACCGCGCCTCCAGCGACCTCTCCGACAGCCTGGAGTCCTTCATACAGCACGACAGCCTCCAGTCGCTCTCCAGCCTGGGTGTGAGCTCCTCCAGTGTCAGCGGTGATAGCCTGGAATCCCTTTCCAGCCTGGGGGCCACCAGCCAGGACAGCGATCTCGAGTTCATCGGGCAGTGAGTCTCTCCAGCTTCCCGCACAACGCCCTCCTGCTGGCTGTCTGCCATCCGCCGTGAGAGCTGCCAGGCTGCTGCCCTTCGTTCCAAGGTGACGTGGATCCAGGTGATCCTTGCTGCATCCAGTGCAATAACCTCAGACCTTACTGTGGCTGCCATTCTCAAATTAAGTGCTTCAGAGCGGCAGTGCTCATTACTACCTGCAGTGTTAAGGCTGATTTTTTGTCACCAGTTAAGGATGGAAGTGCGCGGTCTTCAGAGGAATCCCAGCTATCTCTCAGACCTCTATGAGAGTGTGTTGAAAGCAGAAGGAGCAGTGCGACGAGGACAGCAGCAGCCCCCAGCAGTCCATACAAGTAGCAACAAGACTTTTCAGAGCAGTGCCCCAGCCAAGGAGAGCCCCCAGCCAAATAATCATGGGAGCAGCGGCTCCTCCAGCTGTGACCCAGTCCTGCGGCCCATCATCCGGCGCCGAGCGAGGTCCCTGCCCACATCGCCCGAGAGGAGGATGAGAGCAGCAGTGCAGTGTCAGGAGCCCAGCTGCCAGAGCCGCATGAACCGGGTCAGGTTTGCTGATGCTTTAGGCTTGGAGCTCACTGAAGTGAAAGTCTTCCAGACTGGGGAGGATCCATCCATCCCTTTGCATGTCCTTTCCAGGCTCTCCATAAACTCAGACCTCTGGTGCAGCAACTTGAACTTGGAGTTTACTATGCACTGCTTGGTGCCTGACTTCCAGCAGCCTGCAGACTGTCTGGATTTCTCATCCCGGCTCCAGGAGCAGCAGGTGTGTCTGGAACGGGTGACCAGCTCAGATCTGGGGCTCAGTGGCACCATCCAGGTTCGCAACGTCGCTTTTGAGAAGCAGGTGTCCGTGCGCTACACCTTCAACCAGTGGGAAAGCATCCATGAGGTGTGTGCTCGTTGGCACTGCAGCATCCCAGCCAAAAACGAGCAGGAGCAGGTTGATGTGTTCACTTTCTTTCTTCCTGTGCCTCCTTTCCTCCTTCAGCTGAGCACTCTCGTCCAGTTTGCAGCAAGGTACCAAGTCAACGGCCAGGAGTACTGGGATAACAACAGAGGCAAGAACTACACCCTCTGCTGCCGGACTCACCCCCTGAAGCTGCCGAGGGAATGTGAGGAGAGCTGGATCCACTTCATCTGAACAAAGGCAGTGGTGCCGAGCAGCGTGTCAGTGGTCTCGGTGGCACTCTGTCCCTTGGCATGGCCCTCTCCTGTCATGGCAACAGGCTTCTTTTTGAAACCTGCCAAAACTGGCCAAGTGTCCCAGGGCTGGGAAGCTGCCAGTGACCTGTATAAACTGCTCTAAACCCTGGGAAAGTCAAAATGGCCAAAATCTGTAGTGAGATACAATCCTAGAAAGGCCATGTGGGTTTTTTGAGTGCATGAGTCATTGCAGAATGGTTCCCAGGAATGCTGTGAGGCTACCAGAGAGCAGAACAACACATTTCTTGTTGCTAGTGATACTCTTGGTTGCATAGAGTCTTTCTAACTGATCTCTCTTACCATTCTCTACTGTTTGTTTTCTAAGTACACCGTGTGGCTTTACTGGTTTTGTTTCTAATTTTGTTTATATTACTTCACCAAGTCAGGGTGCTATTCCATTTATGCATAGTTTGGATGACAGATACTCTAGGGAGTACTTGCATTTATATACATATGTTATTAAGGCTGTAACCACATTAAATATTTCCATTAATAACTGAGTTGGAAATTAAATGCTGCTAGGAGCAAAACATACATGAAGATGTGCTATCAGCCCCTCTGTTTCCCTTGGGGAAAAAACAAAAGGTGCCTTTTCTTATCTCATCCTTGCAGCAAGAGTGATTGTTACCAAAGGGTGTGTAAGGCAGATCTGCCTGGGGAAATTCCCACCTTTGTCGTGTGACAAATACCCAAATAGGTTTTTCTCGAAGGTGGTGGTCCAGAAATTGTCTTTTTCTGGTGCACCTGGTTTTACTAAGGGAAACAAGACCAATTTTGGACCTGTTGCAATTGCAGTTGAAGGTCTCAAAGCACTGTATGAATGCTCATGATTTCATCACTGTTACTGGTAAAATTAGATCAAGAAATGGATATGATATAAATATATATATAAAAGGAAAATAAATAGTACAGGAAATGGGGTACAGAGGCTTGGAATAGCATTCCAGAACCCTGAATCATTGCTGCTCCCCAGTGTTCCAGAGCTACTGCAGAAGTGGCGTTGACTTCTTTATTTAGCTGCTTGCCATTGTAAAATAGTTGAACTCCCAAGACTGCAGCCTTTGCAACACAAGCAGGAACTTGAAAGCACTTAATTTGGTAAACTGCTACTTACACAGACCCATAAACACAATCCCTTCTGCTGCAGGGAGAGCACAGGAACACTATTAGACTTCCTGTGCTTCTCGCTCTATTATTTTCATTCTGTGGTTTTAGTGTGGTTTAAGATTTGCAACAGGCTTCAATTTATTAAGTAAAAGCTTGTCCATAACTGCTCTCATACATAATCATTACTGCATGGAAAGTTTAGCTTTATATGTGTAGCATAGACTTTCAGAGCTGACTGGCTGGAGATATTAGAAGAGCTGTGTTTTAGGACTATGCTGTGGAAATCAGGCCACTTAGCTGGGCATCTTATTTTGGATTGGTGCTTATTTTTCTAAATCACAAGTTGTTGGTAAAATCACAGTTGTAAGCAACCCATGGCCAATTATATATTAGTCTGACAAGTCTACTAAGTATTTCTGGAAGTGCAAAAATCCCAAGAAAATTTATTTGGCAACTTAATGCTGCTTCTTTGTTGTGATGCCCCTTTAGAAAAGCTGGGCTTTCAAGTGAGGAAGCTGCCTCATTCCTTTGGTCCGTGTCAGGAATGAAAACAGACTGTCATGTGCTAGCAAATGTCAGACCTCAGTGTTCCCTTGGCCAGGTCAGATTTTGTAAAGCTGATGCTATCAGGAGAAAGGTTCATGCCAGATATAGCACAGTGTGAGAGGGGTGGAGAAATGTCTCAGCAGTCTGAGCTGATCTTCTATTGTCTTCCTTCCACAACCTCTCAGGGTATTGGCATGTGCAAGGTCTTGAATACTAAATACTGAAGCATGACTCCAAGTTTCTCTTTTGCACTCTGTGCTGGTCTGCACTGCTGGACCAGGGCTGACAGTTCAGTTCCTGCCTGTGCAGTTCTCTGGCACTGCTGGCTCCGTGGAACACTGGAGCTGAGAGCCGTCTCTGGGTTAAGCTGCTAAACCTTCACACCAGTACTGGCACCTGTCACAGCAGAGCTGATAATTGCACTTAGGTTTTCTTGCCACACTCAGTAATGAACATCAAATGGCTTCTGGTTGACAAAAGTGGGATTAAGCCATTTAGTGCTAAGATGCACGTGTTGTGAAGGTAAATTTACACCATATTTCTATCTTCTCAGGACAACTTGACTGCTTGCACTGTGTTCAAATGAAGCACTTCCCTTATAAGGAGGATTTTGTAAAAGGGAATTCTTCACAAGGATTATCACCATATAAGGCACTTTTAAAAACATGTATTTATTATTATCATACAGTAAATGAATGTCTAGTAGTCCACAGTTTCAAGGTTCTTTCAAGCATGTTTTTTAATGAAAGATGAAATCCATGTAAATAAGGGGGTTGGACAAAAGGTCCAGCAGTTGTAAAATTGCAAAGTGCTTAATTAATTTTAAAAAGCAATAATAACCATGGCTGTTGTAATACAGAAGATTGAAATAAAAGCTTTTTACAATTTTCTGTTGTTTCTGTCAATGGTTGTGCTGTTAGGAAAGCTCATGAAGAAACTTAATGTCAGCTTGTCACTTACAGGGTAACACACTCTGGAAAGTAAGGTGGGTTTGAGTTGCAATAAACAACAATGAACGATGAGCAACACTTGATACAGTGATTAGTGTGTGAATCTGCAGAGATGTTCGGGCTGCCACTTTCTACACAGAATCTGTTGTCCTTTCACCTCAGAATTCTGTGCCTGCAGCCCCTGCAGGATTGAGATCCAATTCTGGAAAAAGGCTTCTGCCACTTGATTCTAACACAGCTTCGTGGAAGAGAAGAGAAGAAGGGGGGAGGGAGGTTTCCTCAAATTGCACTTTCCAAATCTGTACTAGACTGTACTTAACACATTCATTTCTGGGTCTCAAAATTGTGTTATTATTTGTTTTATTTCTTTTCTTTCAGTTCTCCTTGCTGCAGCCTCTCCTTCCAAACCAGGTTCTTTCCCCTGGCAGGTTTCATGAAAATTTCCCTGTGCTATGTTCATAGTGTCCCTTTGCAGTCTCAATTTATCCTCCACATAAAATGCAGCTCCACTGGGGTCAGTCTTGATAGAGTTAAAGATTATTATTATTATTATTATTATTATTATTATTATTGTTGTTGTTGTTGCCAGGTTTCTTCTAAAGCAAAATGAAGACATTTAACTAGCAGACATAATTAATAAAGATATATATTTGCCAGTTACTTTTTAATCAGCACTAACTATTGCAAATCAGTTTAAACACATGGGCATGTCTGTATTAAGTTGTTAAAAATCTAAGTTATTTAAGAAAATGATACGTTTTTTCTGCAAACGTCCAACTATCAGGTTTGTCTTACAGGTTGTTGGTGTTACTTTTAATATAGGTGGTGTTCTTACATTTAGTTTCAAATTCATAGTTTATTTGTATTTATTTTACAACAAAAAATTAAATTGCAAATTGTAATCACACTAATATGCATCTACATAGTAGTCAGTAGTAGTAAGTACAGCACTTAATGTAGCGTATCATCAGTGCTCAGTTGTACTTTACAGCTGGTAAAGCTGCAAGTCTCAGTGATTATTCATTTGGCAGCAGGAGTGTAACATTAGTACTGACTTCTTTCCCAACTCCTCTCCGTGTGATCTCAGACCTGCAAGTATTTCAGCTGACATTTGATATTCAAACTGTTGGTATCAACACTTCTGACCCTTCATACACAACAACAGTTGTGCCAAAGATTGAAAATACATTGTCCAGCACAATGTCTCCCATTAACTATAATAAGGATAAATATTTCTGCTACAGTAGTGAGTAAGAGCCCCTGTAAATAGTGTTACCCTACCCTAAAGAGTTTTGGTTTCATTTTCTCTGGTGTTTTGGTGTGCCCAAAATGACTGCGGCCAGATAATTTCACTGTTGGTTCTGGTCTGTTTAATGCATAACTCAATGAAACTTCTCTCTGATTTCCCTTCTGCTAAACCAAACAAAATAGACTAATGTTACAGAATGAGAAATGAGCTAAAGTAATCGCAGTGCAGATTGCAGGAAGGAAAGCGTGTGATCCATTTCTAGACTGTCTCACTTCTCTTTTATTAAAGAATGAGTAAGGCTGGACAGGCTGAGCCTCTGTGTTTGCTCATGTCACTGGTAAAGGAAAGCATCGACTTCAAACTAGCTTTGATTATTTCTGCTTCATATGGTGAAAGTATAATCCAGGATTCAGTTTTCTTAGAAAATCTCTGATGCTCCAAGTTCCTCATGCAAAGTTTTGTCCTTAGGAGGTTTCTTAGTAAAGTTGTTTTACAAATCTGCTTCAGCACTGCTCGCTCCCAGCTCCTCAGAGCAGACACTGCGCTTCTCACACCACTTGTCATTTTCTTGCATTACAGTGACATCTCGTGGTATTTTAAATACTTTCTGTGCAGCTGGGGTTTTTAGTTTGGGCTTTTTTGAGTTGAGGGGGGTTGTTTTTTGTTTTTTTTTCTTTTATAGTATTGAGGGTTTATCTTTCTCGTTTCAGGGAATCAGCAGTATTATTTTATTTACAATTGCTGCAGGTTTACCTGCTCTGAAAGGTGAATTCTCTCCTAGATGCTCCACTATTGCTGCTTTTTCTAGGTATGAATGGAGACACTTCTCGGTACTCTTTTCAGTATGTGATAAATTCTAACATCTGTATTTGTGATATGGCAATAGATACACCACTACCGGTAAAGCCCCCTTTTGGCACTGTCGGATTCCATTTAAACACGTTATCCAGTACTGCTGGATTCTATTTAAGCACATTATCCCGTGCACTCCTGGAGTCCACTTAAGCACATTATCCAGCTCCCTTTGCATAATAAACACAAGAAGACGTCAGTCGGAGCCCTCTGCCCACAGCAGGTCTGTAACCGAGCGTGTCTTTGCACTTACTCGCGCAGTGAAAGCATAATTAAGCATAGGGATGGATTACATTGGTTTAGCAAGCAATGCCCAGTAATTTCTGTGTGTGGGCAGAAATGGTTTCTAATCAGCGACCTTAGACAGAGACAACTCGCGGCGCGCAAGCAGCGCTGAGGGCGCTCCCGCCGGCCGCGCTGAGGGCCCGCAGCGCCCGCCCCCCGCCGCTCGCCATTGGCCCGCGGGCGCGCTGCCGGGCGCTGATTGGCCGGCGGGGTTGGCGGGCTGTGAGGGGCGGGGCCCGGGCCGGCTCGCGCTGAGGGCGCGCGGCTGAGGGCGCGCGGTGATCGCGGAGCTCGGCGGGGCCTGCGCGTTCCTGTGTGGAACAGCGAGCTCTGTTCGCTCCTCAGGGCTGTCCGACCGGGCCGGAGACAGGAGAGCTGTGAGCTGCCAGCACAGGCCTCAGAGGAGGCCGCTGTGTTCTTATATTGGAAAAAGTAATCCAAAATCACCCTGTGTGTGTTATTTCGGTATTATTTGGTACAGGAATAGCTAGGCTGTGTTCCCATTGATGTTTTACAGAAGTCATTCCCTATTTTTAATCACTATTCGTTTTGTCTGTATAATGCCTGGGATGCGGACACCAGAGCTTTGGGTCATTGACTGTACATTGATTGGTGTAAAATAATTCATACAAAGCATGAAAAGATTCGTTGCTTTTCTTAAATGTCCAACAAAGCAACTAATTTGCCTGCCCTTGAGCATTAAGACACTATTTTCAGATACCTCTATCACCCATATCTTGCTTTTAGCTGGTGACAGTCACTTTGGAGCCCATCACTGTATGTATAATGAAGAATTCTTTTCCACTGCATCATTTATCATAATTGTGTTAAATTATTTAATTTACCATTTTATGCGAAGCCTTTATGGGGTTTTGCTGTCGACTCACCTGGTATTGTCCTTCTGTGCTCTTTGGGAAATCCTGAGGGTCCTCTCAGGTCCCTCTGCCTCCAGCCACAAAACTGACCATTCCTCCTTCCCATTTGCTTTAAGTTCACCCACGCAAGAAAAGTTTCCTTATATCCCCAGGTGCTTAAATAGCATTTATATAGCATTTATACACTTTTTACACGTTTATACACAAACTTTGTGGAGCCTGTGATGTATTTTGACTGATTCCCAATGTGTTTGCAAAGCCTCTTTAAAGTGCGATGATTGTTCCCGTTTATGCAGCTCAGTTGGTGAATTACAAAAATGCCAGTGAGGAGAGAGATACAGGTATGTGCTGATGGAGCAGGATATGAGTATTGATTGTTTTAATTATTAGCATTTCATTGTAAGGAAAGTTCAGTGTGGTAGGAAGAGATTTTCTTTTGGCGTGGCTCAGTGCAAAGTAGCTGGGTGGAAAGAAAGAGGAACTGGAAATTGCTACTAATGGACATAAATCATAGAGGTTAATCTACTGAGGTGATACTTAAGATCAAAATGTTAAAATCCAGTTGCAATTGAAAGAAATTTAGGAAGAATAAAGGGGCAAAACGGATAAGGTAACTCAGAAGTGTAAAATACTAAATACACCAAGTAAGGGGCATTGATACAGCAAACAATTCTGTAGGAATTCAGTTGTAATATAAGGAAAAAAAAGCCTGTTAAGGCAAATAATTAAAATCTCAGTGCATAACTATTTGCAAGATTAATGTATTAGATAGGGTTACACTTGTTTATTTTATGGTTCAGAATATTTGCTTCAAATGCAGCAGGTGATTTTATAAAACTTGCACCAAGTCTGTGTTAATTGTGTTCTATCAGTGTTAAGCATACAGTAATACAGTTGCTTTGGTATATTGCTTACAGCTTGAAAAGTTAATTGATGAAGCTACGGGAAAAAAGGATTTCCAATCCTTAGAACAATTTCTGGCCACAGAAGAATGTGAAAATGTCTCTCACAAGTGCAGCAAACACTTTGTCAACAAATTGGACAAGCTTCTGTGTTGGGTAATGTAATAATTGCATCAAAATGATCTACAGCATCTTTGGAACAGGGTGAAAAAGTTTTTTTTTTTCATTTAGATTGCTTGACAACAGCAGTTGATTTAAGAATCCAAAATAAATTTTGTAAATGAAATCTCTCCTTCAAGCTGCAGCTAAGGTGGCTTTTGAGAACAAAAAAGCATCTGGTTAATTAAAGATGGGTTCTTGTAGGACTTCACCCTAAAGCTTATGTTGTAATTTTGATTTCAGGCACTTGACAAACAAGAGTTCAAAAGCATTTCTACTTTACTGAATGCTCTTCAGAAATGTGGGAGAAAAATCAGCATAGCAGGAGAAGATGGGCTCCCAACAATGATAAAACACGGTCTTGTTGGAAGGATAAGTAAAACCATAAAGCATCTGTGAACTTCTAAATAAATATATAAACACAATTAAATGTACAAGCAATGCTTCAGTGCTGAGCAGCTCAGTGTTTGATTTGGTGCTGGGCTGGGTCACAATTAAGAATTTCCCATAACTTTGCAGCCAAGATTGTTCATATTTAAATGTTCTTTGTTAAGTAACCACTTATGAAGGCATGCCCAGTGAGGGTTTTGCAAAACATGCAATATATAATTAATTTAGAAATGCTTCCAGCAATTGAAACAAGATATCTTCATGTGCTTTGTTATGTTGCTCTTGACTCAGTTAGAATTTTCTGGTTCCAATTAATTATTTTTGCTAATTCCCACAATAGTCCCGCTCTTTCAATAGATTTTAGTGCTATTCTGATTATTTGGTGTTATTTTAACCTGCATGTTAGATACTGTAATCATTTGTAACTCAGCCAAATCTGAACAGACACCACTTCCTTTCTGCTTTCACCAGAGATTTTACTGGAGAAAATGAATGGCAATGTCACATCAGAGCTACTTTAATAATAAACAAATAATCAATAAACAATATAATAATAATAAACCTGCAAATAAGAAGCAACTGTTGAGCAACTACTGTTCTCATTGAAACTAATGTAATTTATTGAAATTGAGGTTGTTTTAGTAAGATAAATACCATTTAAAGTCAGGTAGAACTCACTGCCTTTTCTTGTTTTGTAGTTACTGAAGTCTTTTTTCAGTGATATGAAATAGATTACAAGGGCCCAAAATAATAAACAAAATTTATATTAAACAAAACCAGGGTGATAACTTTATGCTTGTATTCACACTATCAAACAACACTGTTCCATTCAGCCATTATCAATTTCCAGCTGATTTGTCTGTAGGGGCAGGTGTTAAAAAATCCTTAAAATCACCTAATTTTGCTTAGTCTGAATGAAGAATTTCAGTCTGGGAATAACATCTGCTCAGATTGGGGATGCTGTTGATGTTTTAATCACTGTGGAGTTTGTACAGCTTTACTTCAGTACAATACAAACCACTGTCCCTTTCCAGGCTATTAAAATAGATTTACCTTTCTTTTCCCTTTACATGGTCAATTGGTTTGAAAAGTTAAAAGGAATTTTGGTCCTCAGAGGAAATGAAAAGGATGAAATGCTTACAAATCTGGCTGAAGATTTCTTCATCATGTTGCTGGTAAAAATACATTGATCATGAAATTTGTCAAAGTGATTGTTACGAATTTAGCAATAAAAGGACTTTAAATATGTTTCTATAGAATGTCTTGACGTTAATAGTGCAATGACTTCTGAAATAGATCATAAATCATTTGGGTTAAACATTAAACATAATTTCTATTCATGGCTGGCATCATGAAATAAAGTTTAAACAACCAGTAACAGTAAATGCTCAATGAACAAAAAAAATTTCATTTCGATTACACACATTATTGGTATGCTAATCCAGTTTATAAGAACTGTGAGTTCACTTCATAAAAAATTTTGTCATTGGTGAAATATTTTCAGTAAATTTAACTGAAATGTAATTTTGGGAAAGCACACTTGTTAGCAGAGATCATCTTTTAGATTTTTGTTAAGGACAAAATAATTTTGAAATCTTAAATGCTGTTTGATTACTTCCTTCAGGTACACGTTGCCTGATTTTTTTTTATGTTTTAATATCTTCTTTATCAAAATGATTTGTTTTGTTTTTTATTGCAGGCTATGTGTGATAGCAGACCTGAAGGTGAGCTTAAAAAGCAGAAATGAGAGTTTCAAATACATCTTTCAGGACACACAAAGGACCACATTTCTCATTCCTGTGACATCAGCTTTAGTTTGAGGTTTCTCTGTGGACAGATTTCATTCTAACTTGCTGTTGTTACTAATAGAAAAGCACAATAAATCTCAGAGATGACAAATTAACTGAGTTATTCCTAAAAAAAATTGCTTCTGAGGTCATGTCACAGCTCAGCACAGCCAGTGATCCTTCCTTATTGACCTTGTCCTTGTGAATGTCCCCCTGCCCTTGCCTTCCAGTGTGGCACAAGGGAGAGAGTCCCCACAGACTGTTTGGTGTCATGGTCAAAGTGAAAGATTCATTTCCTTGGCCCTGAGGAGATAAATTCCAGCTCCTGAGTTTTATCTCAGAGAGCTGAGTTATAGGATTGACCAATTACATTTAAAAATTAATAATCTCCAACCCAGGGGAATTACACAGTGATGCACAGGAATAGAAACATGGTTACTATAAATTGAAATAACTATTCTGTTTTACTTATCACTAATCCTTTATAAAAAGACAGACACTGCATTTTATTTCTAAATGGAAATGAATCCTTTCCCAAGTGTTTATGAGGGGACAACCTAATACACTCTTGATTTCAACTCTGATTTCTTTCTTTCCTGTTTGTTAGGTAAAATGCACATACTGGAAAACTTTGTTCTGAGAACATGTTCTCTCATCACTGATGCAAGAATTAATATTTATGTTCAGCAGGAGGTAAAATATCTTTCTAAGCAGCAGTTTCCTGGGTAGTGTGTTGACAGACTTTGTGGAGATGGTAATTTAACTGTGCAGATGCTACAAAAAAAAGAGAATATTGTAGTGCTCCAAGATCAGAAGGATTGTAGAATGTTTCTCTGGGAATATTTGTTGGGGCTGTTTCAGATTACTGACCTGTGGTGGTGGGACTTTTTGTTTGTTTCTTGGGTTTTTTAAGAGTAAATTCCAAAATAGTGATATTAAAGTTCTGCTGAGGAAGCTGTATAAAAGCATAGGAAGAAAAATGTGCCCTACAAGTCCTAGAAATAGGATTAAGGTTGTTAGGTGGGAATTCTTTAGTCACTTGCAGGAAATTTGCATTCCTTCCAGCACACTGCAAATTTCTCCTGTTTATTTTAGTAACCTCAAGTTGTCAGGGGAGTGTCCCTGTAAAGAAAGGGAAGGCTACAAAAAAGTCTTCTGTAAAGGCTACATCCCCAGAGGAAAGGCTTTTTAATGTTAACTTCAGGTACACTTTAGCTCAGCAATCAACTGCAGACAGAACTGTAGCTTGGGAAGATTTTCTGTATTTAAACCTGCAAATAACAAACAACTGTTAAGCAACTACTGTTGTCATTGAAATGAGTGTAATTTATTGAAATTGAGGTTATTTTAGTAAGACAAATACCATTTAAAGTCATGTAGAACTTGTCTTTTCTTGTTTTGCACTTACTTAAACTTTCTTCAGTGGTATGAAGTACATTACAAGGGCCCAAAATAACAACTCAAAGTTTGACAAACTTACTTTATAGTTAATCTTGCTCTCTTTTTTCAACTCTTCTTAGGTAATAAAAAAACTGAACTTACTGCTTGACAAGATCCCTCGAGATGCCAGGAAAAAGATACTTTCTACAAAGGAGATGTTGTTTGTCATGTAAATGATCCTCAGTATAATTTTTATATCATTCCATCATTTGCAGAGTTGGGAGGCAGTTTTTACTAAACTGTTGGTGCAGATTGGTCCCTGTTTAACTCAACTTCTGCACTTGCTGTTGAATTCTCAGTGTTAGCAGCTGTGGACAGGTATTCTCATGGGTTATTCTCCATTAGAAGTCTGAATTTTCCTCTTTCCCTGTCTGAATCAGGCTTCTCCCCATCCCAATTGTCATAAAACACTTAAACTCCTGTTTAGGTTGTGCTTAAAGCACAGTGAATTAGTCACTGGAATTGGGCTGTTCACACTGAAAATCATTTTCCAGCACTTCAGAAAAGCAAACAGCATCAAAATTGTATCTGTCAGGTGATTCAGGTTCCCAAGCAGTGCTCCCACAGGTATTTACCCCTTTGCAAGTCTTAGAGCTCCATGGAATAAGGGGTTTGTCTCATACATGGAAAGTTTATAACAAACCTTTCCTCTGGGCCTTGATGAAATGTTCTTTGTTTGGCAGGAGTGAAATGGGGAGGACAATTTTGGATGCTGGAGGTGAGCATGGGACTTAATTTAGTATTGAGCTTCTTAAAAATTAGATGCAGACCCATTAAGAAACCATAGAAGTATTTGGAAGCTGCAAAATATTATGGTTAGGGTTATGTGAAAAATATAAATACTGCATGAAAAAGTCTGCAATCTGGAATGTTTCTGTGTGGTCAGTATATGGAAAACTCATTGAAGCTTTTTGTTTTCTCTAAAATAAAAGTTTTCAAATAAGAAAAATTATAAAGTTAATCTTTGAGGCTGTGAGCTGTGGCCATGGGTAGTGGTGCTGTAACTTCCGTCAGGGTGTCCCAACAATTCCCCAGATCAGAGAGATGAAAGATGAAAACTTCTCTCTCTTGTTTAAACATCTGGTGTGGTTCTGACAGTCCTGGAAATTTGGTTGGTTTCATTTTGAAAGCAACTTATTTAATCATCATTATTCCCATACTTTTTCTAATTATCCTTTATGGGTTGTATATTTGGATCTAATGGGATCTGGATTATGTTCAGCACTGCTCACCCCAGTTTCCTGAGAATATTTTGCACCTCAGCAGTTATTTCAATGTGCTCTTGCTGCAGACTATGACACACAAGTGGCCATCACAGAAGCTCTGTGCAGAATGGTGTCAGAGAAGCAAAGGGCAGTTCTGGCCTCCCAGTGGTTTCCCATGGAGTTTGTGTCCACTGCATTTAAAGGAATTAAAGATTCAGAATTTGAGACAGTAAGTCACGTGAAGAATATTTCCAGGAAGGAAAATTTCCATTTTACAATTCTTTAAGGAATTTTTGTGTTTTAATAGGATTGCAGAAAATTTCTTAACCAGGTGAACGGCATGCTTGGAGACAAAAGAAGGTAAAACTGATTTTTTTAATGCTGATATACTTTCTTTTTATGTTGTGATTAAAATTCATGTTCTCCTTTTGAGGTAAAAATTATTTTGATTGCTGGGATCTCTAAGTCTCTTAAGTTTGTGAAAACACAGTCCATTTCCTATGTTCATATCTGCAAAATTTATTTACAGCATTATAGAATACTTGAAAAAATTTCCTTTTCTTACAGGGTTTTTACATTCCCATGTTTATCAGCAGCTCTTGATAAGCATGAGGTAAGGTTTTCTGCCTTCTAGTTAAGAAAAAATAGAGATAAAATAAGAAAATTACAGTTTTTCAGAAGTATACAAATAGGCATGGTCTGAAAGTTTGCCAGGGGTTCAGACCAACATGAAGCTTCTTAGCTGGCAGTAATCATTGCTCTCTTTTACTGCTTTATTTTATTCTTTTTGTTTTAGCTCCAGATTCCATTGGATGAAAACCTGGAAGAGTTTTGGATTGATTTCAACATTGGCAGCAGAAGCATTTCCTTCTATGTGGCAGCAGAGGATGCAGTAAGCTGAGTTCTGTCTCCCACTGGGCTGTCCTGAGGCAGCAAATACACAATCCTTGGAATGTGTCAGATTTTATTTCCCCACTTTCAGCATGTTGAACTTATGTGGGCATTCCAGTGTGGATGGGGCTAAAATCAATCCAGATTTGTTGGTATTTAGATGAAATAATTTCACTGTAATGACTTCCCAATGCTGTTCAGGAATAGTTTAACACCTGCATAGGGAGGCATGGTGAAGCACAAGTTCCTGTCACTTAAAAAGTTAGAAATTTGTCCTCACTGAATGACTTTGATCACTGGATTTCTTTTAATTGCAATATAATGCTTTTCTATCTTTCAAAATGTGTTTTTCATGCAAGGATCATCAGTGGGAAACAGTCATTATTCAAGAAGATGATGTCAGCATGTACAGCCTGGAAGGTATTTGAACTCACTGATGGGGCTTTTGTTGTGTTCAGACTTGGATTTGCAACTCATTTCAAACTGATTAATCTTAAAGTACTGGCTCAATTCTAGCAAAGCAGAATTCTCACTTAAAATATTGTAGGAACTGTTTTTATCAGGGACAAAATTGCACTGCAGTCACATCTGCACTTTGAGCATGCTGGTGTGATTTTAGAAAAATAATTTAATAATCATGTCTTAGAGTT
Organism: Sialia sialis; assembly: GCA_009812075.1. Classification (NCBI taxonomy): domain Eukaryota; kingdom Metazoa; phylum Chordata; class Aves; order Passeriformes; family Turdidae; genus Sialia; species Sialia sialis. Next base: position 3,710,607 of record VRYO01001272.1, read on the forward strand.
ATTTCAATACAAATAAGACATAAGACAATGGCAGGTAACAATACTGCTTTTGAATTTGTTAGAACAGTAAATACCTGTAATTTGTCTGCAGATATAGTAAGTAACCCTTAAAGAAAATTCTGTGGAATAATATACAGCATAAGTATTTCTAAAATACTAGATTTTGAATTGTTTTACTAATAAAATTATTCGAAATTAGAGGGAATTAAATAAAATATTAATCTTAGCACCTGAACTGAAGAATCTGTCATGTGTTGACAAAGATTATGTGAAATACTGTTAAATTGAAATAAAACTGCTTTTCAAATTTTGTTTTTGTCCAGAAAAAGATTCAAAGAAATTATTAACAATAGATCTAAAAAGCCCAATGAGTGTTGGCACTCTTGAAGGAGGGAAATTTTTTTTATGTTTTGATTCTATCTTGGAAATCAAAGATGTGGTCATAAAGATTTATGGATTTCATAAATGTAAGGTAAGATTTAAGCACATTTTGAATAGTTTTTAATTGATTCAAACTCAGTATCTCATTGCCATTAAATGTTCCACCTGTGATTTTTGATATCTCTCCATACCAAGAGTTTCTCATTAACATCACTGCTGCAGAACTGCATCCTGTGTTAAACTTTGGGAAAGATGCTTGATAAGGACAAGAGGAAATGGCCTCAAGTTGCACCAGGGGAGATTTAGGTTGGATTTTAGGAAAGTCTTTCACTGGAAGGATTGTCAAGCCCTGGCACAGGCTGCCAGAGCAGTGACTCCATGTGACACATGAGGATGTGGCACTTGGGGACAAGGGTTTGTGGTGGGCTCAGCAGTGCTGGACTCAATCCCCTGAAATGCTCCTTTCATTCCAAGATTGAAGATGAATTCCAACAAAAATCACCAGGCTGGAAGGAGAATACCATACCTTAATGTCAAATTTTTGCAAATTTGATTTTCCAGAAACACAACCTGGTTGCTTGCAAATACTTTCAGAAATGATTCGTGAGCTGTCTTGTTTTGCAGTGCAATTAACACTCATGAATTTACTCATTTAGAGTAACATTTTTAGCAAGCCACACTACTCCTTGCTGCTTGCAAGAAACTGCTTTGTCCTGAAGTCTGGCTGAGGAACTCGTGAGGGATCAAACTACTGTGAATTTGTAGAATCTGTTTTCCTCTGTCATCTGATTTTAGACCCCTATGGTCTCTCACTTAAATATTTTGTTTCTTGTTTAAAGAAGAGCAAAGTGTTTATTTTGACATATCCCTGTGCAGGAGTTCAGCAAGAAGCAGTCTGGATCAGTAGGCAAAACAACTGTCCACATTGTCTTTGATGAAAGTGGATCACAGGTATTCTACCTCAGTGTGCTGAGATGATTTATTGGGTTTCTTTAATTAGCCTGATTATTATTCATAATTTCTAATCATTCACATTAAAAACAAGGACTTCAAAATATCAATAAGTATTGATAAGTCTAAAGCCAGGCAAGTGGTGCCTAGTATGTATGCATTGGTTTTTGGGGGAGATATGAATATCCAAATCGTAGAATAAAACAGACAAAAATGCACAGGGCAAGTTCTTTTATGTGCATTGTTACTTAAAAACTCATCCTTGTAACAAAAATAGCAATTAGGTTGGAAGCTTTTCAAACTAAAAGTCTGTAACCTCTGAAGTTTATCAGAATCTCCAGTGGGGGGTGTGTTACTTAGGGTAAAGAAGTTGCTCTGTGTGTTTGTATAAAAATAAAACATTACAACATCCAAATATTGTACATTGTATACAAATTAAAAGAAATTAAAATATTCTGTAGGTAGTGGTACCAGAAAGTCAGTTGTCACCATGTTTGAGAGAAAAATCTGGAGAGAAGGAGAAACTCCGTAAACACAAAACTCAGCAACCTCTTGGAAATTTCAGGACTCAGAGTAAAAATAATAGTCAAGAAAAAATCAGAGGTGATTCTTCCAAGGTAAATAGGATTGTCAAAACAAAAAGGAGTAGAGATAAAATGCATGTCAGTTTAAATATTTGTAATATTTAATAGTCAAAACCCCTTCTTATTTCACAGTTGGAATATAGTTCTGTAAAATAAGGGCTTGGTTGTTTTTCCTGTGACTTGACACTAAGCTGTAAAAATCCTTTTGCTAAAAAAACACGTTAGTATTTTGAAACTACAGTAATGTGACAGAAATAAGAAGGAAATGTCAATGATCTTTAGACCATGATGGTCTGAGAATTCTTTTGAAAAAGAAGTTTTTGGGGATATGCTCAGATGTCCCAGAATGGAAAAGTCAAATAGGCCTCAGAGACTGCTGAGGAGGGGCTAAAACTGAAACAGTTCCTGTTTCATGGTGCAGCACTGAGTGTCTTGTAGCAGTTCATAAACCTATTTCTGCTTGGTTTGTAGCTTTGCAGAATCTCCAGGGAATCCCTTGGTGAATAAAGGACAGGATTTGCCCATATTTCATTGAATTCATTTAGAAAACAAAACCTATCAATCTCAGTTTAAAAATAGTTTGTTGAGATATAACTGCGTAAAAATCACGCTACCTTGGTGTCTGCAGCAGCAGCAATTGACACTCCAATAATGGAAAGTGTCAAGAGACTCTTGGCAATAAATTTTCTGAATTCTTGAGCTGTCATCCTTAAATCAGTGTAATTATGGTCAAATTCTTTCTGTTCCTCAAGATAACTCCATCCCGTAAAAGGAAAGTGTCTGAAGCGTCTGTGCTTATTCCTGGAACAAGTGTGTCCTCAAGGAGTCCACAGTTTTTTGTCAACTCATGTAAGTTTGCAAGTGCTTTCAGGGTAAAAATACACTCTAAATGGTGTTTGAAACTCAGGCATGAACTGTGTTCCTTGGCAGAGCTGCAAATGAGAAGCAGAAGTGATGAAATCTATGAAATCTCCTGAGCAGATTCTTTAAACTTGAAATATTTACTTAAGGGCCACTTGCTCCTGGTGCATGGACACAGGGTGGGAAGGGGCTGTGCTGCACTCCCATACCTGAGGCTCAGCAGCTTCTGCTGCAGCTGTCAGGCAGCTGCTGGTGCTGGAGCCAGCTGAAAACTCAGTCAAAATCTATTACAGTGAAGTCTTTATATAGAAACCAACTATTCTCTATCAGATCCAGCCTGAAACGAGCTTTGCTGTTGTCTCCAGACACCCACAGTCCATGGGCTCTTAATCTCCACATAACAGAACTGGAATCAATGGGATTATTAAAGATTCATAAGGGGCTGGTATCAAAAGTAACCAGCTTTTGTTGGAGTTTATGGAATAGCTGTGATAGCAGGTAAAACTCTTCCTGTTGTAATGGGAGAACTGGTGGAATTCTAACTCATCTCTCTTTTGTTTCAGCCACTCCTTTTAGAGGGAGATATAAATTGCCTTTGGAAATGACCAGCTCTACTAAGAGGTCTGACAATGATGCAATAAGTGAGAGCAGAACAAAAGATTTCTATCAGGAACTTCCTGAAGTATGCAAGTCCTCTGTGGCTAAGTCTTTTTCTTAGAATGACATTAATTTCTATTTTAATTTGCTCCTAATTAAGACTTTAAAGAGCTGGAGTTTTACAGTCAGCAAGTGAGAAAGACCTTTAGAATGTTTTAGAATGTTTTACTTTATTGCATTATGTTTTCTTGCCCTCTGAAATTCAGGTATAACATGTTTGAAGTCAGACTGAACTCTAACAAAATTAGGCCATATTTGCATTCACTCATCAGTTCTAACCCCAGAATTAACTTCCTATTTCTGGAACTTCAGTTCTTCCTTTGTGTATAACAGAAGAAAGGTGTATGCAATAATTTCTAATTGATTATGCAGTAAAACATAGCGTACATTCTCTGTGCTTGTGAAATGTTCAGCTTGCAGCATTTAAAGCATTGGTTTTTAGTGCATTTGTGATCAGGCATTCACTACAATAAAACAAAACTACATAGCTGTCACTGACCTGCACTTTAAGTATATTTTTGATTATTTTTTCTTTCTGTTGAACAATGACTATAAAATAGTATTTTATATTGTTTCTTGTTATGAATGTCTGCCTAGCTCAGATTCAGGTCAAGCCCCAGACTATGGGACTCTGAAGAATTTTTTGATACAGCCATGCTTTGGAAAAGGCTTTCATGTAGAGAAGGTTTGGGTTAGAGCATTTCTTTGGCTTTTATGGGCTGTAACTGCCAGTGTTGCTGTGCTTGTTAGAGTAGGCAGAGATAGACAATGAATTTTCTGAAACACACCAGATCAGGAAGGCAGATACAGGAATGAGGCAAAAATACATGGGAAGGTACTGGAACAGCACTGCCATGAAATGAGAAAAACATGTTTAATTAGAGACAGCACAAGTTTCTGAGGTTGTACTGCTGATGATCCTGCACTAATGTTTCCTTTTGGGTGTCATTCCACTGTAGCAAATGCATTCTGAAGAAATCTTAAAAATTGCACCAGAGGCCACAGAAAAGCAAACCTTAGGCAAGTCACTTTACAAGCATTGACAGTCCTTATTTTAAAAATTATTTTAATTTTTATTTTGCCATAATAGTTGACACCAAATTATTGTCTTATTTAGATGAAGTGTTAGATATTGTTCCTGATTCTCAGCCAGTTGGGAGAAGCAGCAAACCTTTGTAAGTACTGGAAAAGAATTCCAAGTCATTGTTGTCACCCACTTTGAAGAGAAAATTTTCAAGCATTACCAGAATTCATATTTTGTTGCAATGTAAAATTCTTTAATATCTCTGAGATATAATCATTTTCCTATTTTATGATGCACTTTTACTATAATTAAGACTCAAGTTCTGACAGCAGGATGGTGTTGTTTTTGTTAGGCTGCCTGGTCTTTCGGAGACTTCTTTTGATAGAACTGAACCATGGAAAAAAAGAACATTCCCTCTTCCTGAGAAGAATGTAACAACTGGGGACAAGCAAAAGCAAAATCTGTCACTGGCACATGCATCCCATCCAGGTGATGGTCACACTTGGTCAGCTGTTACTCTCAAAAATAGATTCAGAGAAATTAAGAAATGAACTTGCAGTGATGCTCATTTTTCCCGTTATTGGTAGTGAAAGAGCTGTGAAACAAAAAGCATTTCTTCAGCTTTTTGGAGTATCTCTCCAGATAAACAAATGAAAAACACAAAACCAAGAAAATTGAATTGATACCGTCCTCAGTGAGAGTCAGAGTGTTGGTCATTTGTATCAGAAACTCTTACATACAGAAGGGAAAAATATTGAAACTACTACTGAACCATGGTTTAAAACATTTCTTTCAGCCAGAGTTTCCGACATATCTTTGCATTCTGATCTTGTACAAGAGGATCCTGATGTTCTCGTCAGAAAAGAGACTGCAATTCCAAAACAGTCAAAGACAGTGAGAGTTTTACTTTTTTTACTTCTACTTGGAATTAAGAGAATTGTCCAATTTTCAGTGTTTCAGAATTGGTGTGTTTACTGTCAAGGGAAAATGGTTTTTAAATGAATGTAATTGAATCCATTAGGAGACATTTAATGAAGTTTAGAGGGTTCTTAGGAACATGAAGTTCTGTTTGCAGCTTTGTTCTTCTGTTGGATGTTGAGTCTTAAACTGTTTTTATAGAAACCAAAATCTAAAGAAATGGCAGATGCAGCCAAATCACTGATCAGTAAAATCAGTGACAGATACAGAGACAAGAGTGACATGAACAGCAAAGCAAGAGATTCCCTGGGCTTTAACAGGTAGGATGTGGACTATTTCCTTTTGTGCTCTCTTTGTGTGCCTCTGGCTCTCTGTGGTGTACCCTTGAATGCTGAGAAATGAGAGGGGCTGGGCTCTTCTGATCCATCTTTTAATTGATGCTGTATTTAAATGCATTTACTGAGTTTAATGAGGTTTTTTATATAGGCAGTATTGTAATGCATATATTCTAATTAGTGTTTAACAAAATGTATCTTTATTTTTAGGACACATTTAAATAAATCCTGGATCTCCAAGGTAACACATTAGTGCTTTTGTTGGAATCATTTTTAATATGTACATACATGGTGGAAGTCAATAGGTGTAAAGGGAAAGTTCATAAATAGCCATTGAATATTAAGTATCTGTAGATGTTAATGCTAATTATGCATTGACTGCAGGTATGTTTTGCCATATTGAACTGTAGTTAATCCACCTGATTATCCTCATGATGAAGAAGTTGCTTTTTCAGATGAGTGTCTGTGAATGCACAGTCAAGAGCTAACTTTTCATTTATGGATAGGAAGAAGTTCAGGACAGGACCCTAAAAACTGCTTCTTTTCTTAATATAACTGCTGGTCATGTTCTGTAAGTAGTTACAACATTTTCAAACACAATTTCTGATTACCCACACCTGTCTCTGAATGTTCATTAATTCAGGCACAAAATTGATCTGTGTGTCTGTTTGACAGGGATGATGTCTACAACTTTAACATCAGCGGGTTTGATGAACCTACAATCAAGCTTGGAGTAAGAAATAACTGAAATTTTTCTGTTATGAATGGAATAGAAAAGAAATCAGTCAAATGTTGTCTACTGAAAGTATAATTGAAATCTGAAAATTCAAATTATGTCAGAGAACTAAGTGGGGGAGAAAGTTTGCCTTGTAAATACCTCCAGCATACTCAAATATTGAACAATATACTCTGTCTTAAGATTTTGGCCCCTTCAGGCTGTGATGATGTTTTTCCTGAATTAAGAATTAAACATTGTGTTAGGACTATCATTATTTTAACTTATCCTGAAAGTGATTGGTATCCTTCTAATCACCATTTTAAAGACATCTTTGTCCAGATGTTTGAGCAAAAAGAAAATCTACAGATGATAAAAGGTAGTTTTGCTTTTTGTGGCTCAGAGGAGTGAGTTGAGGCAGGCTGTGAAGCAGGTGGGTGGGAATTGCTGTTGCTGTGACATACTGAAAGCTTCAGTCAGTTGTGTTGGTTTGAACTGTCAGCTCTAATAAATAAATTCTAAGACAGAAATTAATGATCCTTAATTGCTGAGTGTAATAACCAAGAAAAAAAATCCCCTTAGCAGTTACTGGCTGGTGACCTGTTTGATTTTGTTCAGATTCTATAACCAGTGCAAACCTCCATTTGTTTCTTCTCCATTTGCATTTTTAGGTCCAAGAATTGCGCGTGACTGAACTGAGTGTTCACACTGAGACAAACAAGAAGGGGTAGGATGTTCTGTTTGGGTTGCTGATTATCCCAGTACAGCCTGCACTCTCCAGCAGGCAGTCACAATATTCCAGGGAATGGAATGACAAGAATATCTTGGCTGTGTTGGATTTTTTGAGCAATAAACATTGCTGTGTTGGATTTTTTAAGCAGTAAACATTGCTGTGTTCTCCTAGGCTGTTCCTTGATGGTCCCTTGGGAAGGTGCTAAAAAGAAAAGGATGTGTTCCATGGAGGAAATAGTTCTCCTCATGGAATACTGCACGGAGAGAAACTCCTGCATAGAGGATGGTTTGTGATTAATGATCCTCCTGAAAGGGCTGTGTTGTTAATGTGTACTCCTGCTGATAATTGGGAAACAAACACAACTTTCAGTGTTTAAAGCAAGCAGGTAATTCCAGAATAATGCAGGACCAAAAGCAGGTACCTTTGTTTGAATCCCTAATCCAGATATCATGGGAATAGTAGAAAGCTTTAGAACAACTATTTAAAAATGTGTTGTTTAAAGGTGGATTTTATTTCTCTAATTAAGGAGCATAGCCATCAGCAAATCCAGCACAGAAGGGAAGGGAAGAAAAAAGGTAAGGCTCAGGTTTTTATGGATCAACATAGTTTGCCCTCCTGCCTTCAAAAACCAATTATGCAAGTAGATTATGTATAAAATTAATCAGTAACTTATGGACTTTGTTGGGTTTTGTAGACTAGGAACAGTCGAGACAAGAAGCATCTCTTCAGTGACTCAGACACAGAAAACAGAGGGGATGACACCAAGACAGAGATTAGTTGGCTGCAGGAATCCAAGAGGAAACCTAAGGCCCAGATACTCGATTACAGTAGAAGTAAAAAACCAGGGAGACCAAAGAAAACAGACAAAAGTAAGATTTTATTTTTTTTTCATATTTCTGAGGAATTCTGCAGTAAGTTTGCCCATAGACATGAAGTGCACAGCATGGCATGTGCTGTGTTGCAAATATCATATATTTTTGTTGTCTTGCTTCCAAGCATAAGCAATTTTAAAATTAGTTTTAATCATTTATAAAGATCAATTTGCATAAATTCTGTATTTTGATGTAGAAAACTATGGGAGGATGGGACAGGTACAAGTTGTTGTCAATTTAAAAAATGCCTTCTTCAAAATAATGGGCTGGAAGCAGTTACTGAATCAATCAATTTGTGGGCATGAAAGTGGTTCTTTTATTTTACAGCTAAAATTAGTGTCAAATATTTGAATATTTTCCTGATTTTTCAACCTTCTTGTATTGTAACAGCAAATAAATCCTTTGAACCTACTTTCCACGTGGATAAAGCTAAAGGCAAAAATACAAATAAGAAAACAGTAAGTTAAATCTGTAACTAGAATTTTAATGTAGATTTAAAATCTTAATTCCCCCCAGAAACTTTTTAAAAATATGTTTTCATAAATATGTGAGATTTCTTCCAGATCATTTGTTAAATACAATTTATTCTTTTCAAGTATTGTATTTTTTTCCTATAATATTTGTTGATTTTTCAGTCATGAGTGAGTTAGAATGATTTTGTACATTGGGTGTTGTTTTTAGTAGACTGATGGTTGGATTCTCTGAGCTTTGGTAAAGTTAAACCTTTTTAGTTACAAGTAATTAAACCAAGCTGCTATTTTATCTTATGTATGTATTAATCATTCTTGTTAACTGAAGATGCTTTTATTCTTCCAAAGACAAACAAATATGAACCCCAGGATTCAAAACCAGATGAAACAATAGCAAAATCCACCAGGATAAAACTGCCTCGAAGGGCAGCAGCAACAAAAAATTACAAAGAGCCTTCCAGTTCTGAGTCTGAGAGTGAAGAAAGGATTCCACCATGCACCTCTAAGAAGGAGAAATCCAAAATACAGGTGTACATTTCCACTTGATTATTAAAAATCCATTCCTGCCATGTTTTTCAAAGTAAACTCTGCTCAGCTTTGTGCTTGGTACTCCTGAATTTTAAGTGCCCAACATAAGCAAATTGAAGTTAATTTTATTATTTTTAATATTGTCCTTTTTTTAATGATGAGAATTGAGCTGCTAAGAAAATCAGTCCTAAATAATCTTGATCATAACAGATTTTGGTTTCTATTTGTGAGGTTTATTCTGCTGTATTTGTGTGTGCGGTATTATGTGTGCTATATTTTGAAAATGTGACAATATTTTGAAAATGTCCATAAATGGGAGAGTTTAGTGAGCCAAATCTTGTTGGGTTGATGTGGTGCTGATAATGCTGTGTCAATACATTTACTGAATATCCAAATGGATTTTTAGTAAAGGAACACTGGTTGCTAAAACATTTTCATTGTTTCAGCATAACATGTCAATATATATGGAAAGATTTATAAACTTCATTCATTAAATCCTGAAACATCAGTAATTGCCTCCAGTAATTAAGTAATTCATAAGACTAGAAATTTATGTGTTGAGTTAGAGAAACTCAGTGTTTATTGATGTTGGAAAACCTGATCTGTTTATGATTTAAGTACTTCTGATGATGGTTCTTCTGCTTGAACTGTGGTATATAGATAATAAATCTGTATCTTATCACTTTTATGGACACTGTGGTTACAAAGATGTTTATTTAACTTTTGTATTGCAATAGAAATGTGTGAATGAGGCAAACAAGGATTCCAAGCAGCCAAAGGTACTGCAGGTACCTGTGCAGCCACAGAGAGTGGACAGCTATGTGCACAAAGGACTGGTCAAATCTAAGAATTCTTCAGAGCAGAAGGAAGTGGAAATTCCTTCACCTGAGAGCCCTGCCTCCATTGAGACAGTGAGATGTAGGTATTTTCACTTCTAACTTCTTGCAGTATTGAATCAAAAGGTGGAGGTTAATTGAGGGTTATCACAGCAGTACAATTTTACATTTATTTCTTGTTTTTAAATGAGATATCCCATAATTCCAGTTGTTCCACATAATTTAAGGAATTTTATTACTATGACACTAACACTTCTGTATGTTCTGTGGGTGCAGTTATTTGACATCAGGGCAATACAGAAACATTTTGTCAGTGTTAGAACAAATCTAGAACTGCTGAAACAATGGCAGAGGGAGAAAGGAGAAGTGTGGCAAGGCCTGGGCCAAATTCCACCCATCAGAGATTTGGAAATTCCCAGGGCTGGAGCAGGGAGCAGTGTGGGGATGGAGCTGGGACAGTGTGGGGATGGAGCTGGGAGCAGAGTGGGGCTGGAGCAGGAGCAGTGTGGGTCTTTGTGTACCTGCCAGTGCTGACAGTGCAGGAACTGTTTCCCAGGTGCTGAGAGGGTGTCAGATGTCAGTCCAGTGCACAGCTCCAGTGAGAGGTCCCTTGGTCTGCGGGAGTCAACACCAGAAGACAGGGAAATGCTAAACTCCGAGAAAGCAACCCCTCCCAGTAATTTCTGTTCACAAAACAAGAGTTTGCAAAGTCTGGGTGTCACTCAGTCCCCTGAGACAGCAGCTACAAAGTTGGCATTTGGAAGGAAAAGCTTCTTACCAGTTTTAACTGAGGCATCTTTGGTAAGAGCATTAACCTTGCTCAAGAGTTGTTTTAACTGAAATGGTTCCATTTGGCTGCCAACTGTTTTTTGCTGCTCCTCTCACAAATGTTTGTGGTTTTTTGTTCATGTACAGCTCAGCTTAGCCACATCTAAAACTGTCAGTCACAAAAATTCCAAGGGAGCTGCAGCAGAAACCTGTAATAATAAAAATGAAGATTCAAGTTTCCAGCGTAGCTTTTCAGACACATTTTCTGTTAAAGGAAAGCTTCAGGATATCACTAAACCTATCCCCAAAAATAAGGAAGAGGTATGTCACTAAATTATTTGCTCTTCAGAAGAGACCTGCAGCTCTTTGCTTTATCAATTTACAGGTGCTGAGGTTTAAGGGACATCTCCTTTCAATAATGATTTTTTTTTTCCTTAATGTGCAGCTCAGCTTAACAACTTATAAAGCTGACAGTGGCAAACGTGCAAAGGGAGCTGTGCTGGAAACAGAGAACAACAACGAGGATTCAAGTCTCCAGTCTTACTTTTCAGACACAGTTTGTGCTAAAGGCAAACTCCAGGATGCCACCAAACCTCTCACTAAAAGTAAAGAGGTGAGCTAGGACGTTCCTTGCTCTCCAGAAGGGAGCTGCAGCTTGGCATCTCTGTTATCTCCTTTAAGGGAAATGCATCTCAGTATTTAACACAGATTTTTGTACCTGCTAATAGTTAATTTTAAAAATTGGAGATGAATTAGGTAATTGTTTATCATATGGATACAAGGAAATAATTATATCCCAACAAGATCAGTTACAATTCATATTTTAAAAACATAACAGGGAGTAAATATTTTCTTAGTGACTTCCAATTAGAAAAAAAATTATTTTTCACAATATAAATGTGAGTTTCTGATGGAGACTTCTAAAAGCAATTTAATGTTGAAGCTAATAAATAAATCAGTGACTTTTCTTTTAGGATTGTATAGCACCAACTCCAGTGTCCAGCAGGAGTAGAGTACAGTCCTGGATTAGAGAACCTGATTCCCCCATGAATGAGTCAGGTACAGATGTCTAAAAGCATAAGACTCTCTGTGTCTCCATAAGGGTTAAGAAAAATGTTTTATTTGGCATAATAATATGGCCAAAGTTTTTTAATCTTCTTATATTTTCTATATTTTCATTATTATTCTATTTTTACTCTTTTTCTCGTTTTCTCTGCTGCTTTAATTATAAAAAAAACCCTGAAAATCAGGTTCCAAAATGCAGCTTTAGTAAAGAGTTACTTGTCCTCCAAATAAAAGGTTTAGAGGCATTCCTACTGATACTGGGGAAAAAGTGAGGGTAGGGGTTTTATCGGAAAAAATCCCAGACTTGCTCATCAGTCAGAGTTCAGTTGAACGTGCCCTCTATAAATGCAATGGTTTTGAATTTCTATAAAATTCTCATGTTTTAAAGCCAAGATACATCCTCCTAGAGATTGCATCCAATATGTCACTAAAATCTTATTTTCCCTCCCATTCAGTGTTCTAAATAATGCTAAAATTCAGCATTGTTTCCATGTTTATTGAAGGGCCAAGTGTGCAGACATTTCACAAACGAACTTATCACAGTACCACAGAAAGCAGCTCTGATGAGGCAGAAACAAGCAAAGAGGAGGAAGAGAAAGCAAGGAGAAGAAGTTTACAGCCCAAAAAATTATTTAAAACAGATGGTGCTGCTGCTTGCAGAGGTTGGTCATGGACTGATAGTGCAAAGTTTTACAACAATAAGACAAATTCAAATTTTAACGAGGAAAGAGAATATCCATAGAAAGAGAGACTGGATCCATATAAAAAGTCAGCAATGCAAATAGAAACTGGTTTTAGCCATCTGATTGGTGACATTAATTTATATAGAACAGAATTTGTCCTAGGCCCTGTGCTAACTTCAGATTGGGCACTTTGCAATACTGAATTTGACATTATATTTTCGTTCTCTTCAGTGTCTGAAAGTGTCTCCACTCAATCTGTAAATGACCTGTCTGGTTTGGATGGGGAATTCTGGAAGCCTGATTGCTCAGCCATCAGCATTTGTCAGCAGCTCCAGAAAGAAGTTACCAAAAAAATTGAGGCAAGACCCTTCACGTGCATCACTTGGGGGGGGACATGAGCACATGGGGCACAGCTTGGCTTGCACCACACAATTGCATTTTTAAAAGGGGGGTTGTTGTGACATTAAGCATTTACTGAATATATTACAGAGTTGGGTTTTTTTCCTAAAGTGCAAATAATCTGAATTTTGTGTTGAAACTTCCTCTCAGAACCGCTCCCGGAAAATGGATAATTTTAATAAGCAAACCTTGAGAGCTGCCCATCAACATTTGGCAACAATGAATTTACAGCTCCATGAATGCAGGTCAGTAATGGCAGATTTCTGTTAAAACATCCTCAAAATTCAGTGAATACCCTCTGCAACTAACCTGGTTTGTTTTGGTAGGATCAGGCAGTTGGATGAATTTCATTGTACTCTCACTGAGGAGCTTGAGAAATTTGAAAAGGACTCTCAGTCCCTGAAAATCATGGAAAAAGAATTTTTGGTTTGTATTTTAGTTGTTTGATCATGGCTAAGAGGGAATTCTGGTGGAATCTATAGATCATTCACATCATCGTTAACTTTATATCATTAATTTTGATTTTCAAAGCCCTTAGTGTTTTGTTTTTGGGTCGAATTTCAAATAATGCATTTGAGGTGTCAGGATACTCTTAGAATGCCAAGGTCACTCTGTATTTTCCCACATGTATCCCCTATATGAATTCCTGTGTGTTTTTCCTCCTACAATAAATTCCTACAAGTACTTTCATGGGCTGGGTTTTTCCAGCTCCTGTGTGACTCCTGCCCCTTCTGTGATGAGTCTGTGATTTGTCACTTTGTTCATATTAGAAATTAATGACTTTTAGTTTGGAAAATCAGTTCTCATTGATTAGCATCTCTTAATATTTTTCTTTCCAGACCTTTTGGAAAAGGCATTCCCACACTTACAGTACTTACATGAAAAATGAGCAGCAGAGGTCAGTAGGGTTCACTAATCCTGGGGTGAGATTTGTTCTGTTCACTTGAGATGAGCACAACTCCTCTCCTCTCTGCAACTTCTTCCACAAAGAGAGATGATTGATGAGAAAATGAGATTAAATGAGATTAAAATGTTCATGTAATTATTCTCCAGCTAAATTTCTCCACATACCTGAGGGCCTGTTCCAGCAGTACAATGATGGGATATTTATCCATGCTTTAAATGCAAATAGACTCCTAACAATGGGATGTATTTGTGCTCTCTGTAGGAAGTTCTTATGTAGCAAAGTTGTTTGAACTGCCTTTATTTCTTTAGAATTCAGATTCTTAAAACTTCCTTTGAAAAGAATATCTGCTGTTCTGTTGGCTGTGAAGAAAATGTTTTTACTTCAGAGGTATGGTGAATTTCTGTTTTGCTCATTTTAATAATTCTTCAATTGTACCCACAGATAGCAGTATTGATTTTTTTTCTGAAGATTTTATCCTCTGCCTTATATTAATGATACATAATATTTTTCTAGCTTTTGCCATAAAATGTCCCTTAATTTCACAATATTCAGTGTTTATGCCAAGATTTCACCCATTGCAAGGTGTGTGCAGTTATCAGGACCTGGATTCTGTGACTTTGTTTATTGGTGTTACTCATCCAAGAAAGAAAAAAATTAAAACATCCTTTTCCTTAGGCAGGTGGCTGCATGTGCATCTGTATCTCTTGTGTTATGACACATTTAGGGATTTCATTGTGTGCTTGAAAATGTGGTGGCAGTTGTGAGCAGAGGAGATGCATTCAGTGTTTTTTTATAGATGCATCTGATGAAAGAAGACATAAAAGGACTCCAAGGGAAATTTCTAAAAGAAATGGTAAATAAATTTATCTTGTTCTCATTTTTGTTTATTTTTTGAGGTTTGAACACTAAATTACTAAAGTTATGATTTCTAGTCCCCTATCAAAAATTAAAATTAGTCAGAAAGCAAATGTTCCTGACTAAAATTCAAAACCTGGATGATGGGAACAGACTCATTTAGTTCTGAGTCTCAATGTTGAAAAATATCATCTTTGATATGTTAAGCAGCATGTACAGTGCACCAGGATTGCAATACATTAAATAAAATCTGCTTTTTTTTCAAAAGCATGTGAGAAATGTGGTAAAAGTGATAAATGTAATTGTTTTGTACAGCAAGAAGAGGAGCTGTGTAACGTTCGCAGGGGGTTGCAGACCTTGTTTCAATCAAAGACAGAATTCTGAAGTGATTTTTCAGATCCCTTCCTGAAATTCGAGGTGAATATAAACACTTTTGTAATGGAAAATTTGGTAACTTCTTTTTCTTGGTCACACTCAAGGAAACTACTGTGATGAAAGCATATTTTCCTTAATATTAAAATCTGTGTGGATAAGACTTAACCTCTCACCTGTGAGATTTGGAGTTATTTTACTGAGTCTGCTAAAATGTAAAATGCCATTTTATTTTTAGCACATGCTACTTTTAAATAACTATTTAACAATTTTTATAGGTTACTTACCTGTCTTTCAGAGAAATCACTTTGAATTTCACTTTGAATCTGTTTTGGGTCTGATTGAGAAAACAAGTCAGGAATTATTTAGGGACCAAATCACCTGGTTTGATCTCAGTCTTTTTTGTCTGTGGTGTTAGACTTCAGTAGGATTTTCTCAGAGAACATTTATTTTAGAACTGTGTTTCAAATAGTTCTATTAAACATAAGCAAAAAAAAACAAACCCAGATGCTATCTGTTGGGTTTTTACTCCTTGTCATTGTTCTTTTGCTTTAAATCAGATAAAGCTGCTGTGCAAATATTTTGGTAAGAATTTTAAAGCCACAAGGCTGTGTTGTCTCTGGAAAATAATTACACCGAAATTTCCAGTAAATAATTTGGTCCAATCATCCCATTTGCATCACTGCATGAATGTTTTCTGAGCTTCTGGTTTTTGTGTGGATTTTTGGGGTTTTTTTTGAGTTTGTGCTCACTGTGATCTCCACTAGATGGACTCCGTGAGATGTTAAACTTTTCTTTCCACTGATCTGATTGAATTACATCTGAATGAAACAGGACTTTTCTCTAAACTTCACAAAGTTTACAAGTGCACAGCAAGGCCCAAATTCTTTCTTACAAGGAGTGCATGTGGGAAGAATAATAATTCTGCCTCGTTTTTAGTTAGTGACAAGAACTGTGCACTGCAGGCTGCTTCCCTTTCCCTTTGGGAGAACACCTGTGAGGTGTGATCCCAAATTCCCTGTTCCAGGGGTGTCCAGATCCCCCAGCAGCAGGCAGGGCTCGGTGCCAGGGCTCAGTGGCTCTGGAATTGTCCCAGGTGGTGCCTCCCCAGCAGCAGAGCAGAGGCTGGGCTGCCTGAGGAGGGATCTGAGTGTGGGGAGGACAGAGCCACTCAGAGCCACCCCAGGGTTCAGGTGCAGCAGTGACACAGCTCAGGGGCACTGTTGGACATTGAAAAGCTGCTCTAAGCTACCTTCACAGTATTTTTATTACATTTTTCAACATAATTCTAATGTGTTTTGTATCATATTTATTGCCAGGGGAAGTTTGCGTCCCTGCTAAACAGGACATGCTGTACATGGATTATTAGCCAAGTTTGTAGTTAACAGTGGCTCACCTGCTCTGTTCAAACTGAAAATGCTGCTTCTGCTGAAGAAACTTTGCTCTCCTCTCTGTTCAGCCTTTTTGTATACTGTACCTGGACTACCATTATACTGTTGTTAAGAATTACTGCTATATTATTAATAATAAAATGGTAGATACATGTATGTTAAAAGACTAGTTATGATGTTACATATTTCTGTGAAAAGCCAGCAAGTTAAAAAATTACAATAAAGAGGAAAAAACACATCTTTGGATTGGGTGATGGGGTCATTCACATCTTCAGCTGATAGTCAAGTAAGACAAACATTAAAATGTTGACACCACCTCTCCCAGGAGTCCTTAGTTCCTTCTGCATTGCACTGAGCCAGACTTTGTGTGGCATGGTGTGTTCCTTACCTTCCATTCCTGCCTGACAGCTTCTCCAGGAGCAGCTCCAGCCCCTGTGATTCCATCCCCACCTGGGACTGGACTGACCCACCTCACCCAATTCAGCAGTAGTCTATACAAGCACTTTGACAGACTGCATTTTATTATTTTCACACTTCATGGAGATCATCTCAATGAAGCTACAGGACCAAAAATGCCTTTTTCAAGTTTTTAACACTGAATGACTCCCTGGAATGGCAGCACTTCGGAGTCTTGCAGAGAAATGTTTGTTTTGTGAGTGGATTCACCATTTTGTCCTGTCTCATCATCAATGTGTTTTTTTTCTTGCAAGTATTTTTT
Source organism: Sialia sialis (assembly GCA_009812075.1). Classification (NCBI taxonomy): domain Eukaryota; kingdom Metazoa; phylum Chordata; class Aves; order Passeriformes; family Turdidae; genus Sialia; species Sialia sialis. The sequence continues at coordinate 3,727,630 of VRYO01001272.1, forward strand.
TAGTAGTATTGAGTAAATCCTCAGGTGCTTATTCATGCCAGGCATTATTAAAATGTCTGGCTTTACATATTTCTCAACCAGTTCTATTTGCTTTGTCATTAGCATTTAGTAACTTATTTCCTTCTTGCTATCAAGAAAGCATTAAAACCATTTGTTTGCTAAACATCAAAGTACATTGTTACATTTCTGCCTCTGGCTGTCCAATTTAGTAATTTTGAATAACAGTGAACCAGACTGTCATTTTCAGAGGGTCAGAGCCTCAACTGGTGCACAGTGACAACCATCTTATGCTATTCCACAAGATGGAAAGCCTTAGTTGAGATCATCCTTTTGCAGACTCTGTTGATGAAGAAGCCAAATGGCTTGGTGCAGAATGATTATAATTCTCTTCCCAACTATCCCTGGGGAAAAAAAGAGCTTTAGGAAACATGTTAATTTCCTGCAATAAGTAGTCATTTAATTAAAGAACAAAAGTAACAGGAATCAAAAATGCTTGCAGCTGTGATTCTGTTAGACAGTATATAAAAAAGAATGAAATTATAATACATTAAATTAGTTTTTAGAACATGAACTTAGGTGTTTTACAAACTAATTGTGGTAAGTTCAAAATGTCTTGTCAACATAATACTGGATGACAGAGTGTCATGTCCGTTTATGTCAGAGGCCTTGGAATGGTAAAGCCTGTACATGCACAACATCTCCTTTTCCAAGGCAGGCTGCAAACCAGTTCCACACAGCTGGGAAAGGACAGGAGGAGGCTCTTCCAAGTAACTTCACTTGAGTCTTTGTCAGCAGCTTGTCCCACTCCACAGGCCAGGCTCTTGTGCCTCCAGAGCTCGGGGCTGGCGTCCTGTCCCCAAGTGCTGCAGAGGCTTCACTGCAGAGTCCTTCTGTCACATCAGCGTCAGGGAGCCTGCACTGAACCTCAGGGAAAGACTGCAGAGTTCCCTGATCAGTGGTCAGCAGCAATATCAAAAAGTAAAGACAGATTCTTCTCAGAAGAAAATTTCTACGGCCTGTGAAATCTAGGAGGAAAGAGAGACATTTTTCAAACCACTTTGCAATACAATTCATTTTTTTAAATTCAATTATTTTATATTAGATTAACAACATTTGTAAAAGCCCACAAAAGTATTCATACTGGTTAAAGGTACGGTGACAGTGCTGAAGAATATTAGCTATTCTCAATTTTCCCCAGCACATTCCCACCCCTGTGCCATGACTGTAGTGCAGGAACAATCCTCAGGACTCAATGTACCTCGTTTACATTTCAAATTTGTAAATGCAGGTATGTTGTTGACGTGGGTTTTTCTTTAGTACATAAAGCAACAGTTTTCATTGGTAGCAATATTCTTTATTGTGCAGTGATCTTGTTGTTTTTTAGAGCTAAACAATGTTGAAGTGTTTTGTGAAGTATGAGGAGATAGTGTTGGTGAAAAATTTGATAGTCTTGTGAGTCTCTTCCTGCCCTGCAGGCTTGTTCTTTGGCCGTAATTAAAGCCCCAATCATTTGTAATGCCCTAGCACTAATTGTAAATTGGAAGCCTGTTTACTCCTAATATCCTCAACACATTTCAAAATCTCTCATTATCATTTACTCAAACTCCCCAGGTAGCTGCAATTAGGAAATGTCTAGTTCACTTCCAGAGTGAAACTGCAGCCATCCCTGCTCGCTTCCCACATTTCATTCCATCAATGCAGTGAAGCTGCTTTGCCCTTAATGATGCCATTTTGGGGAATCAGCCTCTCATATTGTTTCTCCTCTTCAAGAAGGGAAATGAATGTTTTTATGTTAAACACAGTCCCTGTCACCAGTGCTGGCACATGGAGCAGCCACTGCCCTGCCCGGGTTCCCAGTGGCCCAATCACGTGGAGAGTGACAACAATCCAGAGCTGCTCTCTCCCCTGACCTCCTCCTGACAGGGAGTTAAGTGTCATTAAGTTACCTGGGGCTTGCTCCTTCCAAGAGCAGCTGCACTGACCAGCAATACTGAAATCCCCAGGCTGAATCCTTTAGAAGAAATCCAATTAGAACAAAGGCATTACCCCTGGGCACTGTAACGACCTGTTCTGGGCAGTGCAGTTCTGTATTTCTGAGCTGGGAATTTTCAGTGTTTGTGATAAGGCTGCAGACTCAGGTACATTTAATTCAGAGATCATTATACAGTGTATTAAGTTGTTCTTCTTTAAAAAAGATTATATTGTTTTCTGTGCTATATGCTTTTTGTCCTGTCTTTGAATATTTGGTGCAAGGAATGCCAGCAGAGGGATGCTCTGGACAATGTCTGCAGGTTTCTTGGTATGTGCTAATAAAAGCCTCCCCAAAAAATCAGAAAATTGGGTTCTCTTCAGGAAGAGAAAACCTCCAATTTTCTTTCAATATTAACCTCCTTTGTATATTCTCCCACATCCAGCATGTAAAGAGTAAAATCCACATGTTTGGAACTCAAGCAGAGCTTTTAGCAGGCAGCAGAAAAGAACAGCTGGAAAACTGACCTTGTCAAATGTTTGCTCGATGCATGAACCTCCATTTCATTACTTTTGTATTCATTCAGCTCTTTCCGAATTGCTGCCTAGGAATTGAAAAGAGAAAAACATGAGGAAATAATTTTGTGTTTGTGAGCAAAGTCCCTGCAGAGCAGAACAGTTTTCTGGTGTAGAACAACCAGATAGTGGGGATAGCAGAGTGCTCTGCTGCTAGAAATGCTGAATATTTGGGTTGTATGGATTGGTGACACAATGCTTCTCATTTGTTATTGATTGCTGACAGGGTCACTGCTGTCTAGAAGCAATTCTGACAAAATAACACCTCAGGGCTGGTTGTCTCACATTTAATAGTATTCCAGTTAAAATTTATTAAAGATTAAGAGAAGCTGCCAAGAAATTGATCCATTTTTCAGTCACAAATGCAAAGGTGCAGCTCTGCCCCTGACTTCCTGATGTGTGCCACCAATATGTGCACAAGTGTCACTTTCTTAAACCTGCCTTGTTAATTGAAACATGAACATTGAAACAGTAAAAACCAGGAAAAGTCTATTTTATTAAAAGTACATAAATGAAAATATAAAATCCTTATTCCATTAATTACTATGGAATGACTTATTCACCATTTTAGAGAGCTTGGGAGAAGAGCTCTGTTCCTTTTCTTTGAGTCTTCTAAACCCATTTGTCCCTTACTGGGTGGAAACCAAAGCATTTGATATCCACATCTGAGCACAAAGCCATCAAACAGTCCTGTGTTTGCCATTGTGCCAGTGATTGTCTCAGCATCCTGCTCCTTCTGCTTCCTGCAGCCCTGAAACTTCCCAACTGTTCTGGCTGGAATCATGCTGAACTACTCTTACTATTTAATTATCTAAATGTTATACTTAAATTGGGCTGTAAATCAACTACGTGGCAGGTATGTGATGGGACAAAATGAGAGCTCATGCTTGGGAGAATGTGAGTCCAGTGACTCCTGGAGCATTGACAGGAAACAAGAGAAATATTTTTTGCACATTTGGGATAAAACTTCCAGTCTGAGAATAAAGGTTAAGACTCTGTTGGCTGGAAATGGTTTTGAGTTGGAGCCCCAAAATTGTATGCACCTTTTTGGGTGGGTAGAAGACTTTCAAGTACTAAATTGGCTTTTTTATGGCATTGGTATGATTTCAAGATAAAAAATCATGGTAAAGTTTACAGAGATGAAATGCTGCGGTGGTTAAAGTCTGTTGAGAATGATGCATCATTCCAGACAAAGCAGGAGAAAGCAGAACTCTGTGGTTGGATCAGTACCTTGTCTGCTGCTGACAGCCGTGTCCATGGTTTATCTGCTCTCCTGTCGTAGTCCTGTGCTTTTGCCACTTCCACATAATCACTGAATCGAATCAGGATCTTTCTGTCTCTCAGTTCATCAACTGTAGGTCTCTGGTTAAGCTGTATTCAGAAATTTAGTGAAATAAAACCAGGGTTAATAACAAATGAATCAGTAAAAAATGCAATATTTGCTTCTTTTCATCTTAGATCAGTGTGCATTTACACACATGGAAAACCACCCAACCCTTGGAAACTCCAGGGAAATATTTCACCATTTGGACAATTCCTAGGAGAGTAATAATGGTTTCAATGGAGCTGTGGGCTACAGCATAGTGCCTTTATAATGGACAAAAGAAATAAATATTTAAACCCAGATACTGATAAAATATATTTTCAAAATGTATTGGAATCATGATGGATTTTTATGATCTCTGGATGATTCTGGATGCTGTAGGATGTTCTGCTACAAGCAGAGGCAAATTGTCTGCGAGATTCTCAGCACTAGACCCACTGTAAGAATTAAGGTCTAGCTTTATCAAGTTATCAGCATATTTGGTCTGTAATTCCATTAGGGATTTCTAAGAACAGAACAACAAGATCTTGTTCTTATTCTGAGAATATTTTAAATGCAAAAAGAAATGTACTATGGGAGCAGACCTGGAGTTCAGCAGGAAGGCAGCTCTGCTACAAAGAATGAAAAAACCCTTTTCCAGAAATGGAGCTGAAAATATGCAGCGTGCAAACAAATACCCATTTTCTGAGTAAGCTTATATGTAAATATTCTACTAAATCTCATATGGCTGAGGTAAGGTAGGAATGTCTATAATTGATATTACCAGACACTGCTATCAGACACTGCTGAGAAGAATGCATATTAAGGGAGGTTCTGGGTGATAACAACCTGTATGGCTGATTGATATTACAGTAATTTTGCTAAATTTCTAAAAGCTAATAGCAGCTATTGCAAGATTTTACCTTTCTTGTCAGTCTCTGCTTGATTTCCCTCCTCTCTTCCTGTTCCGTTTGATCATTTCGTTCTGCAGAGAATACAAAGAAAAAGATGACTTTCCTCATGAGGAAGTTTGGTGTTTTCCCAAGTTGCAGGCAATAATGAGCACAGCCAAACGAGCAGCTGGTAGCTGTGAGTTGTGGTAATTCAGTGCATCTCTGGTGTGTGTTGGAGCACGGAGTCACCTCTCTGTGAGGACACCGTGCTGGTGCCAGTGTCAGCTCCGAACTCCGCGGGGATTTAATGAAACAACAGCAATGCTCCACTCAGATAAACTTCAGGAAAATCAAAACACTCCATAGCTGATCAAGCATCCTTTTTCACTCTCCATATTGCTGGAGCCATTGGTTCTGTCAGGTGCTGAGGAGCCTCACTGCAGCAGCTCCAGGCAGAGCCCGTTCTGTGCTCAGTTCTCTCTGGCTGCATCACTCCTGGCACTGCCCAGCACCTTGGCTTTCCCTGACATGAGACCCCTTTCTCCTCCCTGTGCAGAGTTCTGCTCTGAGCTCACCCCTTGTCTTTGTGTGTTGTGCCTATTAACATTCGAGCCGTGAGAACTCCTACACACTGGCTCTAAAAATAGCCCAGAGTGCTGTAACGCTGTGAAATAGATCCCCTGCCTTAGGAAACGAGTTAATGGCGTTTCTATTCCCAGTACTATCTGTTACTAAATTAAGGCGTGAGCCCGTGACCTGAACAAAGCTGCAGAGCCAGAGAAAAAGGTTTAACCATTCAGGGATTCTCTGGGTACTACTGTGAGGTTTATTATACAACTTGCATTAGATATTTCCAGTGTTAAAGCACACACGTGGTTCCTACTATGCCTCCAAAACCCATTAGCACTGCAGATGGATTTCCAAGATATTTTTAACAATGAAGAATTTTTCTCCCTGATTTTTGCACTCATTAGATGACACTGAGATGCAATCAAGTCTATTTAAAATAACATAGCAGCACATAGCTCCACCTGGCTAGGATAGAAATGTAAATCAAATGAATTTAAAACACTATAATGTGCTGCATTACAGTTCAGTGGCAAGGCAAAAAATGTAAAGAGAACAGGTCAGCTAAAATTAGTGCTGTGTCAGGGATGAGCAGCTATTTCAGTCTGCAATGTGTAAAAGAACAGGCTTTCAAAAGTAGAGGGTGTTCTTAGATATAGGGATAGCTGAAGAAGTTATTAATTCAGCTTTAGTTCACCCATTTTAGAGCAGATATTCCTATTCTGTATTTTTGTTTTATTTAAAAATAGGTAATTTTCTGTGGTGTAGTGCATTTTAAAGATATGAGGTGATAAGCTGTGAGAGAACTGCCCAGAGAAGCTGTGGCTGTTCCATCCCTGGAAGCCTTCAAGGAACATTGGATGGGGCTTGGAGCAACCTGGTCCAGTGGAAAGTGTCCCTGCCCATGGCACAGGCTGGAACAAGATGATTTTTATGGCCCCTTCCAACCCAAATCCTTCTGTGACTCTATGATTCTAATCCCCAAAGAAAAGCCAAAAATATACATTTCTGATCAAAAAATACTTTTCCACATATACTAAATGTGTAGTAACTTATTTATATTCACTTGGGTTCAGTGCTTATTTCCAGCTCCAAAAAATAAAATAAATAGTTCCTTTGCAAAAAAAATTTCAAAAATAAAAAAAATAACCTGAGATTTGATATGAAATGCTAGCAAGGGATTCTGGAACTCAGGCATTATTACTCAGACAGCCCAGAGAGGCTTTTCCCATCACCATCATTCTGCCCACACAAATCCATTCATTGCTGAGGGCTGGTTTTGTAAATCTCAGAGATGCTCCCAGTTCTGAGGGGGCCTGTGCAGAGCTGGGACTCATTTTGAGCTCTGCCAGCTCCTCAGGCAGCTCTCAGCTCTGTGTGACACTACAGCATCTCCCTGGCTTCACAACGAGCAGGGGTTGTGCAGTGGGGTTCAGGAGGTTCAGCTTTCTGTTGAGTACAGCAAGGACACATCTGACACCTGGGCTGTGATTTTAGTTCATTTGCTTTTCCTGCTTGGGGGGAAGCCAGCAGTGTTTCTATGCTTAAAGGACTTGGAAGATCAACAAAATTGTAAGGAAGTGCTGGCTTTAAGTTTGCTTCTTAAGTATTACTTTTATCTCAGAAACAACTCCCTAAAGGAGATAAGAAATTAGTTTTGGAAATCTTGCTGAGTTTTGCTTTAAAGTGACAGTAGTTGAACATTGCAATATGCTTTTCTTTTTTTATCAAAGTTGTAAAAATGTGAATTCTGAGTCCATAAAAGAACTTCTGTCAGCAGTACCAATTTTGAACATCAAAGATATTGGAAATGCACAACTTAAAACTGCACCAACCCTTACTACACCTAGAGGAGATTGTGGAGATTTCACTGTAGGGCTTTTATACTTCTACAGCTATACAGGATATTCAGCTTTCTACATAATGGCAGAGGTGAATAAAATGGAAGTGGTTCTGATCCCAGATGAACCTGTATAAAGCCTGAGCAACTCAACAGAAGTCAATAAATTTTCTCCATGCTGGGAGCAATTTAAATGAGATACAAATCTAGATCAGTATGTTTAGCTATCCAGGAAGTATCTTTAATTCTGCTTTATCTTCTTTCTGCTTTATCTCTCTCTAAGCTCATTATATGAGTGTATTCAAACTTTTTTATTATTAAAACGGGTCAGTTTAACCCAGATTAAGGATGTAACCAACACACTTCAAAAAAGTAAACATAAAGGAACAGATTTTTTAGTGATCAGCTTTTCCTCAGCCAGGAAAAAACCCAAAGAAACAGATTTTCAGCTATCTTGGTTACTGACTCTTGAAAATCTGCCCCCATGAAGTTCAGGATTTTGGGTTACTGCATTCTCCTGCCTCTCTGGTATACAACAGGTGAAGTTGGGTCAAGTTCACCCACTCAAAGAGGGTTTCCTTTTCCTCCTTGAGCTATGTACATGCAAAATAGAGCTCATCTTACTGTGTGTGATCTGTGCATTGGAGCTGTACAGAAAATACTGCTAACTATATATAACCTGTGGAACCCCTGTGTGAAAACTGAAACGAAATCCCAAATAACTTCAATGGCAAGAGTGTAAGGCTTTTCCCTAGGAATCACTAAGAAAGTTCTGAAACATGAAATTTTAGCTAATGTAATGTTGATGGCATTTCTCCTGGTGACTTACAATCACATTATTAAATATAAAGTAAACAGTGTAGGCAGCACTGCTTGTGTGACAGATTCCCGTGGCTTTATGTTTTATGTTTATAATCCTATAGTTCACATCATTCTGGGTTTTTTCTTTCAAAGCTAGAGACTAAATAGCAGATGGATTCCTCCTTTGGAGATCTATAATGGAGACAATTTCAAAGCTGTCTCTCACCTTCCTGTAATTCAGCAGATTGAAGGGAAGGAATTATGTTCATCACTTGTTTGAACTCTTGCAAGCATTTAGGAAAAGTTCAAGTTTTGCCTTGTAAGTTTGAGAGACGCTGAGAACACTTCCCTGTGGCAGCGCCTGCAGCAGGCCTGGGACTGTCCCTCTGATAATTCTGATATCTCAGGGTGATCTTTGACTTGGCTTTGGAAAGATCTCCAGTGACATGAACAAATCACATCTCTGCAAGGATGCTTCCCCCTTCCACTATATTGCCAGTGCTATTCACTGTCTGCCTGGAAAATCCATGTCTTGAAAAATGTCATTTCAATTCTCATGGCACTGTGACACTCAGATTGTGTTCCCCTCTTGGACATCAGTAACAGTGGAATCACAATGAAAATTATTTGAAAGCCTGAAGTTGAAGGGTTGTTTTTGAAATATCAAAACTTTCAGGTACAGAAAATTATCCCAATGAATTGTCTATTTAAAAATCATACATTCTGGAAATGCAATCTGGTTTCAACAAACACACATAAAATACTTTAGGAAAAAAAACTACTCACGTTTCAGTATATTCCTTCTTTCTAGCTCCTCAACAGCGGGTCTTTGGCTGAGTCGCCTGCGGAAAAACACCAAAATCACATTTTGTACCATGCCTGTTCTTTGGAAAGTCTGTAGAAATCTGACTTCTGGTGGGTGTTTTCCTCAGGAAGGGACTACAAAATCTCTCTCCAGGACTCGTGGAGAAAAAAAACCAAAAAACCTGGCAGAGAATTATTTCTTATATTATTTTTTCCCAAATGCCAGTAATGCAGGCAAAAGTTCTCCTCTAGTTTGCTCTGCTGTCAGTAAAATGCTTCCTCGGAATGTGCATCCTTTTCATCACACCTTCCAGACAGCCAGCTGGAACCAGCACTCTCCAGAGATAAAATTCACTCTCAAGGTGGTTATCAAAGGAGTTTCAGTGATCTTCTGCCTCTATCACTGCCTTCACCTTTCAATCACACGGAGCAGCGCGTTTCCTTTCCTCTATTCACACCAGCAGTGCATCCTGACCAAAGGCAGACTGGCCAGAAATGAAGCTTTCTTTCCTGTGCTTTCCTGAGCTCTGCTCCTGCCTGCTGAATGCAATTCGTGTGCTGCTCACAGCCTCGCGCTGTCTGAACGGAGTGTCTTGGTTCCACCTCCCCTTTTCTGTAGTGCTGCCTCAGGATTGAGGCTTCCAATCATATGATCGGTGCCACAGCGATTTTATTGCGCATACTAAATGAGCCTCCCCCACGAGGCACTGAGATATTGCAGAGGATCTCAGGTAATTGGAGGCAGAGACACACACACACAGACACACACACACAGGCTGCATTTGCTGGCTTTCATGTCATAATCCAGCCAGCAGATCGGAAAGAGTTTCCGATGCTTCCTGGCTTGCGTTCTGGCAACGCTGAGGATTCTCATCCTCTGCTCTCAGCAGATGTTGCCAAGCCGGAGATGAAGTTCCAGAGACAAAGAAACACTCAGAGCAGGGACCACACTGCAAACTGCAGCAGTTATTCCTCTGCTGGGTATGGGGAATAAATGAATAATTATAAAGTCATGCTATAACAGGATCTACATTTTATCAAACATACAGCAGATGGAAAAATGAAGTAATTGTTAACACACTGCAAAAAAAAAACCCAGTAAAATTACCTGATTCTAATTTTTCTTTGTTTTGTAAGCCTTACCCAATATACCTTCCAAATCAACTCTGTGGTCATATGTTACCAGATCAACAACTCCTTACCCTTTTTTAATTGAAGTCTCTGGAAAACTCTCATCTTAAACAGATGAGCTGTTGTGCAGAAAGACCTACAGCTCTCACTCTTCCTACCTAACACTTTGTATCACTTAAGGCTTTTCTCATGACCTCTGGTAATAAACCAGATACTCCAGCAGCGGAAATTGCAACAATCCCATCTGAAACAGGAATGCTGAAACTGAGGACTTTAAACATGTATTTTTAATTCCTGTTACCCTTGGACTCCTCCCTCATTTCCCTGGATGTCTCAGAAATTCCACAAGTCTGGCAAGGTTTTGTTTGAAACAGATAAAGTGCATTTTATAATATAAATCAGGGAAGGATGACTTACTTGGAGAGCTCATCTGCAAATGAAAGGTCCACCTGACCTGCTGCTCATATGCCGCTCTCTCAGCCATTCTTAATTACAGTCTTGCCATGTGAGATTGATAGATTCTCCCAAATCTGTACCTTACATTTCAGAGACCTTTTATAAACTGGGAGATTAAAAGCCTATCAAAATAATTAGAGCAGTATGCAAATGCAAATGTACTTGAATATTCTGTGATTCTGTGTGAATGCTCTGTATTTATATATATAGTATGTATGATGGTTGATTATTTAAACCCTGTTTGCCTTTTGGTTTGATAAATACATGCGAATGCCCATTTTTCTGTGCACACCCTCAGCTTTACTCTCAGCAGAAGGCAAAGGTGCAGACAGATACAGGACTATGTGCACATGAGAGCACTGCAAGGTTTTTTCTGGGTTTTTACAAACCACACTTCCAAACTTTGCATCACTGTCACAAGACTAGACACGGACTTTGGTTAAAAATAAATTTCTAGCAGGATTTCAGGAAGGTGAATAGAGTGAAAACACCAAGTGCAAGGAGAGTCATGGTCAAACGAGAAGTGGCAAAAACCTCTGACATCGTTGCTATCAAAGTCCAGGGACATTTTGGGTCTATTTGTTTTTTCTGCTGTTCAGGAGAAGCCTGGCTTTGCCCAGTAAACTTTTGGAGCTGCTGTGGGGTGGCTGGGCCTGGGGAGCTGTGAAGGTGAGGGGCTCCAGATGCCCTGATGTCGCTTTTACACGAGGGAAAGCAATAGCAACACAGAGCTATTTCTAGAGAAGAGGATGTTTATTGAACAAAACTTGGACAGTTTTATAGTGTGGATTGTAAAGCTCAGGTAGAACAGAAAGTTATTGGATAAAACAGGAAAACAACCTTTGTTACATACTTATAGCTCACTTGTATGAAAAACAACAGGTGTTTAATCTGTGTTTTTCCCAATTTGCTTGGGAACTTCAACTAGATGTCCGCAGCCCTAAAGCTGTGTATTTAAAACAGCCTGGGAAGGTTTTAGTTATTTAAGAGAAACTAGAAGTGTGTCTGAGAAAATCCTGGCTGAAAATTTCCGAGGCCACGAACGGTGTCCACACCCTGACGGCGATGGGGTCGCAGGGGCTGGAGCACGGCCTGGGGCCACACGACTTTGCTGACCTGGGGCTCCAGAGCCCCTTCCTGCAGGATTTCACCATTTCTAAAGTGAATCCCCTGCTCATCTGATCGCCCCTCAGAGTGAGTGCCCGCCCTGCCCGAGCTGGGGGATGGCGCAGAGCCCTCAGCCCACACTGGGCCCTGCCACCCCTGGCACCTCTTCAGAGCTCACCTCAGCCAGAGCCACACAAGGATAGACACCTCCTGAGGGCTCCTGGCAGGGCAAGGTCACCCCTGCCAAAATCCCCATCCCTTCTGAAGGAGCTTTAATGTAAAAAATCATTTCAGATGAGTTTGGGCCTCTGCTCAGGTGAGCCGTCCTCTGGGTGCCGCAGGCTCTGAGCAACAGGTGCTCTATTCTGGGTATTTATTTCATGTTTTCCCTGAAGTTGAGATGTGTGAAATCCTGCCTCTGGCAGCAGCAGAAAAACACACCCTGTGTGCTGAGCTCAGTGAGTTTCCTTGGAAAGGACTGTCCATCCGTGTGGAGAGCTGGTGCCATGGCCTCGGGATCCCCGCCACACCTCAGGGACACCGGGCCTGGGGAAACGGCCCCGGCTCCCCTCACACAACCACCACCAGAAACAGGGCATGGACAGACTCACGAGCACAGAGGGGATGCTCAAATCTCATATTTAAATGAAACAAACTCCAGCTGAATAACAATTATCAGCAGACTGCAGAGCAGGGGAGAATCTGGTGTGTGATTCCGGAGGATGAAACAGGAGCCTGCTGTGAAAGAACCTTTGTGAAGGCCAAAACCTGAGCCCGCAGTGACTATAATGGTCTCCACAGGCTTTGCAGAGAGGGTTTTGTATGAGGCAGATTCAGGTGGTTTTGAATCAGAGTCCTGGCTCATTTCCTGAGGATCCAGTGAAGTCTCTGTCCCTGAGTGAGGATGGCTGGAGGTGCCCTTGGAAGGGCTGAGGAGGACAGGAGGCTCCAGCACTGCTGCAACACAGCGTGGCCTGGCTGGGTGAGTCTTGTGCTTTCCATTTCTGTTCTTTTTTCACCCAGGGACTCACAGCCCCACGTGGACTCACCTCAGCAAAGTGACTGTGAGCTCCACGGGGAGCATTCACATAGTCCACCACTTCTGTTGTGTGGCAGTAATGATTTCCTTTTAGCTGATTTCAATATCTATTTCTTCTGGGAAATTAAGTAATGCTCTTATGTACTTGGGTGTTATGAAATCCTAGGATGGGGCATTTTTGTGCTGCCTGGTGAGGCAGGATTGCTCTCTCTGAGTACCTGTGGGGCCAGTTCTTTTGAGAAAGGTCTTGAACCTTTCTTGAAAATGCTTTAATAACTTGCAGGCTGGTCCTACTCTGTCCAGATTTCCCCCACAGTGTCACTGGAACTGCCATGTCTCATGTTAAGAGTGCTTAGTCCAGGATTTTGCTTCCCTGTTAGTTTAAACCAAGGGATGCCAAGAGCATCAATAAATGAATCTGAACTGGCAGCACCTCAGAGGTGACTGCAGCTGCCTCTGGGAAACTGAGCACTACTGGAGGCACCAGAGCCAGTTTGCTGTAAGTAGTGTCTGGATACAGTTCAGAGATTGCTGCACGTGTGTCAGAGATGCTCCAGGTTTGGACAGACACCAACATTTTCTCATAATACTGAATAAGTGTGTGGGGGTAAAAGAGGATGGACACACAGCACTTCATGTTCAGAAAAATTGCAAAGGTTTTGTGTTACTGTTCTGTGCAAAGTGAGCATAAACTTTGCTAGGTGTATTTTCAGACTATCTTTATAATGTTTTCTCCAGTAATTTGGGCTCAGAGAGATGATAGTATGTATTTATTATAATCTCTCAGAAGCCAGTGATTTTGCTTGCTCCCGTGTTCTCCCAGTGTTACTCCTGTGAGGGAGAGGAGCAGGTCATTGCAAGTTAGCTCAGTCTCCTGTGGTTCTCTCCAGAACACCCTGCAGGTCCAGCCAGCTGCTCTGGGTTCAGGGCACCTCAGGTGCTCAGAGTTTGCACATGGCTTCGAGGTATTTGTTTTCCCCATGGAAGGTGCACATGGGAATCCTGTGACGTCCATAAGCACTCCCTCAGCTCTCAAAGAGGCAGGGGAGCTGTGCTGCCTGGCTTTCCCCCTGCTGAACATGTGTGGTGTACAATTACATCAAAACAGGCTTCCCTCTGTCATCACAGCCCTGCTGTGACGGTGCTGGACATGAGCACAGGTGCAGATGTGGATTTGGAGTGTGGGGAAAGCCACAAAGGGCTCATCCCCTCTGGAGCAAGGTCACACGTTTGCGAGCCCAGCAACTCATACATGTGCCTCTGACTGCTGATCAGGAGATCAATAGCTGCTTCACACTGCCAGATTGCCTCCTCCACATTGAGAGGAATTAATATCTCAGAACCAGTGTTATACAAGGATTGATCATATCGGACAGGTGCAGGTGACTGAGTGCTCAGCAGGTTGAGGATCTGCATGTCACCAGCACCCAGGGGCTGATGTCAGACAGGCAATGCATCAATGTGTCCTGGGAGCTGCTGCCAAGTCCTCTGCCCTCACAAATACCCTCAGCACTGTCTGCTTTGTCCCTTGTGGGAGCTGCATCCCAGCAAAGCCACAGCAGGCTGAGGGCTTGTAGGTGTGGGCACAGAATGGCTGATCAGAGACCAATTTGGAATAGGTACAGATTCCCGTGTGCATATGGCTATGCTGACTTCCCACACCTCAAACACTCCTTCCTTCCTCTTATTACTCTGTATCTCACCTGCCTGGCGGACTCAAGCAAGCATTCAAGCAGAATCAGTGAAAAACAGCTCAGGTTTGTGTGGTTTCTTATCTGTCCCCAAAGTGTGTTCCTGTTTTCCAAATATATTTTTTCATAGAATCTGTTGCACAATATCTGTGTGTATGATTGCCACAAAACTGAATTTCTTTTGGATTTGTAGCTGAAGCCAAAAGTTACACTTTGGAATCCTGTTGCTGGTGTTAATAAGATCCATGTGATTCTCCAAAGGGAGGAGTGAACTGGGTAGAACTGGACACGTGCATGTGCCTGTGGACCCCGGACTGACAAGTGAGCAATCAATCCAGCCATCAGTAAATGAGCTGTAGCCAGCAGCAATTGCATTGATTGTTCCTCATGTCAGGTGGTTTTGCAGATGAGTTGGGAAGGGAGGTGATGGGAAGGATCCCTCTGAGAGCCCAGGCAAAGGGAGGAGAAATGGGAGTACCCTGGTTTTGCTTCTCATAAAGCTGTTTGTGTCTGCTTGCCCATCAGGAGGCAGAGGCTCTGCCTCTTAAATTGGCATCTCTGTTGCCAGAACATCATGTTCAATTCAACAAGAAGTTTATTTTCATCCTTCCTATAAGTAGCTGTGAAGAGGATGTATGCCAGGGCTTTGAGTCACCCACGCACTGCACTGTGCCTGCTTGCAATGTACAATTATGGGTAGTAGTAAATCCATGGTGGGAGGGACTTCTCTGCTACTGACTGTACAAAATTAGAAGGCAGACACCGAGACACAAACTTGTTTTTACCCCAAGGTAATTCTGGATCGTGTAAAAAGTGGGAATTGATGTGCTAGCATTTCCCATAACAGGAAAATCATAGAATCAGGAGGGTTTGAAGTGCAAAGAACCTTTAAAGGCTTCTTGTCCAACACCCCTGCAATGAGCAGGGACATCTTCAAGTAGATCAGGTTGTTCAGAGCCTCATTCAACCTGACAGTGAATGTTTCCAGGAATGGGACATTCACCACCTCTCTGAGTAACCTGTTCTAGTTTTTCCATCCTCACTGTAAAAATATTCTTTCTCTTGCCTAATCTAACCCGACCTTCCTTCAGTTTAAAAGCATTCCCCCTTGACCTATCACTGTCTGCCCATGTAGGGTTGCTCTCCCTCTTTTTTAAAACCCCCTTTAATCCCTGGAAAGCCCCAACATGGTCTCCTTAGAAGCTTCTTGTCCCAAAGCAGAAGTTCTCCAGCCCTTGGAGCATCCAAGAGTATCCTCCAAGAGCAGTTGCTGACCCTGTGTGACAGTAGGGAGCTCAGAGCAGTGTGAAAAGGGTGAGCTGCTTTTGGTAAATGCTGTGAGTTGCATTCTTTAAAATTGCCTGATATTTGTGTCTCTGGGCCATCATGAACTATTTTTTGCATCCAAATAAGAAAACTGCAGATAAACACAGAGGCTATAAATGTTGCCTTAATTACATGTGTTATTTATTTGTTTGGCCTTTAGTTCTGTCTGGACTTTCAAAGCTGCTTATCAGCACGAGTTCAGTTAATTATGTTGTCACTCATCTGTCAGGCAATTATAGTTGTTCACCATTATCATTTCTGTGACAGGAGCCCTGAAAAGAGTTCAGATTTCAGCTGAAATAGAAACCACACACTTGCCCAGCATGAACCCTGTATCATAACCCCCTGTCCCTGAAGGACCTGCCCTGTGACAGGTTTGTTATTGCACAGGGCTGTAAGAGCTGTGTGGGCTGAAACAACAACACAGCCAGGATCTAATTGTGTCAGAGGATTCAGGGGAGAAGGCTTGAGGGTAATCACTGTTCTCACCACCTGCGAAAGCCCTGCTGCATTTGACCTTTGGGTGCCTGATTTTCCCAAGGTGTGAGGAAGAAAGGCCAGGCTCAGCTGGGAGCAGATCAGGACCCGGTTCAAAGTTCAAAGACCTGCAAAGCTCAGTGCAGATGCTGAGCATCCTTCTATCACCTTCAGGAGGCTTTTGCTTTCAAACCCTCTCCACACTCAGCTAAGGACTCCTGGAGGATACTATTGCACATTGTAGGACAAACATAGCATAATGACTTTCATTTTCATCTGAGTTATTAGTTAATATGCAAGAACTGGCATGCTGACATGGGATTTAAATGTAGCAACTGCTTATTTCAGAGCAGCAGCTTCCTCCTCTCCCACCTGCTTCCCCACCCTGGTTTAATAGTGCTGCTGGATAGTGGATCGGTCCTGTTTGTGATAAAATTACAATATTTAGTCATTTGGGTGACAAAAGTACAACGGGTTGTTCAGCCAAAGACATGTTCCCTGTCTGTAGTTTGATGAGTGTCTTGTTTAGCAGCAATGGCAGTGTGAGCAGCACTGTTCTCATGAACAGCAGCTTGTTCTCACTTCTGCTCTGCCTTGCAGATGGGCAAAGAGCTGGTTTGGGGAATACTTTCGAGCTAAAAATAGCTCAGCGAGGCAAAGTGCTGAAAGAACAGAGTCTTGAAATAACAGAGCAAGAGGTACAGCTCCCAGTGCCCCTCCTCTGCTTAAAGTTGAGAGGAGAACTTCAGGCTGGGTATAAAATGGGTGTTGAAGGTTCTTCCAGCAGAAACCAAGTGCTGGGTATGACCTGATCACACTGTGCAGGTCACTGAAAATGGTTAATAACATTTCATTGTAAAGAAATACATTTTCTTCTTTTTTTCTTTCCTTCCCTCTGAAACAGGAATAAAATTCTGGAGCCCTGTGTTCCCGCAGAATGAAAAAGCAAAAAGCAATGCTACATATCTCAGACTTGGGCAAATTGAGAACATTGTGGGTTTGATGCTTCAGGACAGGCAAACAAAAGCAATCATAAAAATCCCAGGGTTTTAGTTCTATCTCACTATGTGTTTATTACCATGATATAATTTTAAATAAAGACATCTGCCACTGCTGAAATGATGCTAAAATCAACTCTGATAGCAACTGCATGAGCAGCAGGAGGGAGTCAGAAATGACCAGCAAACAGAGGCAAATCTCAGCCCAGTGGTGGGCACTGCCACGGACCTGAGACTCTCCTGTCCTAGTCACAGTTGTACATTCCTGGGTGCTTACTGGGTTCTGATAATAAAATAAGAAAAGCGGGGGGAAAGGTAAGAAAAGAAAAAAGCTATGTTTGAACTTCACTGTACGAACAATCTTCATTGTACGAACAATCCCATAACACAATGTTTGTGCCTGTTCTCCAGGGAGGCTGAGGCTTGTCAGCCACTTTTGTGCCCCGTACAAAATGAAATGTCTGTAGGCTTGTGACTCAATTTCCTGGGAAGCCAGGAGTGCAATTTCAGCCAGTGGCAGTCAGTGAGGGCAGGCACAGGATGACAGCATGTCAGCCTGGTCAGTAGCTCTAGCTCTATTTCAGAGGGTAACAAATAAAGATATTGTCCATGGATAGAAGTGTCCCAGAATGTCCTGGCCTCAGCTGGGATGCTCAGGGCTGCACTAAGATCCTGCAGTGCTGTGCACTTAATCCATAAACAGTTGTCCCTGCAACAGATGCTACTGCAATGTGCCACTGTGGGATTTGGGTCACTGGAAGAATCCACAGCTGGATTTGCAGAGACAAACTATTGGTGTGTGTGGGCTGTCAGCTGTGTGTCAGTTCTCCTCCTCCCCCTCACTCGATGCAGAATGATTTGAGAGTGGCCCTTCTTTCCATGAGCTGCTGGGGATTTCCCCATGAGGACTGACTTCTGGAAAACATCCTTCCCTGTCACCTGTTGTATGCCAAGGACCTTTTGGCAATCTCCAAAGTCTGGGAGGTGACAAATAAACCTCTGCAAGGTGTCTTTGCCCTCTGCAAGAAGCAGATTTACCCCAGAGTTGGGGCATCGAGCTGTGTGAGTTGTGAACCTCCTAACCCAGCAGCTCCAAGCAGGAGGGGATGTGCTGTGGCACTTTTTGCAAACTCCTTGTAGTGTCAGGCTTGATGCCAAGGAGCAGCTTTCTTAATTACTGAAGTAAATCAAAGCAAATGCAGCACTCTCCAAGTACTTTGTGTAATCCCTGAAGGAACAACCTAAATGACAGCAATTTCTGAAGCTGCAAATGCTGCTGGGGCAGAAGGCCCTGCTGGGGCTCTGTGTGTGGCTGCACAGCTGCTCCCAGGCTGCAGGAATCTCTCTGGGAATGCTCCCCCTGGCAAGGCAAATACTTTCTAGTTCTCGCCTGTCACTCACCCACACAGCCTCTCCAAAGGATGGGATCTCCCTGCCTTCAGACAGCATTGCACCATCTGCTGTACTATTTTCTGTTCCTCTCGTGCACAATATTATTGGCCCAGCATTTTCCAGGACAGAGTCAGACCAACAGTCTTGCCTCCCACTGTCACTAACCTTGGCTGGCCAGAGCCACAGCAGCCTTTGCCCACAGCAGGCTCTGAACCTGCTTTTTACTGCACTCCTGTTTATTTGCTTTTAATATTTTGCCTCTTTCAAAATTTCTCTTGAGGTTATCTGTTGATTTTTCAATTCAAAGAGTGTTCCTGCTCTCAGTGCAGACTGAAATGATAAATTCCATTGACAGCTCCAAGATGTGGCCCAAAAAGTCTGTAGGGTTGCAAGTCCTCTGGTCTCAGTAATTATCAATTTTGTAGTTCTTTCACGAGCAGCTCTCACAGTGCTCTGCAAAGCTGGTCTAGGTGGTTATCTCTGTTGTACAGAATAGCAGAATGTGGCAAACTGTCTTGTCTGAAAAACCAGATTTGCAGCCCCTCTGGGAATTTATTCACTTCCCTCTGCAAGTGGTATTTCAGTAATTCTGTTTTACTTTGTTTTTTAAATTGGCCAGGGTGAGGAGTATGACTTGTCACTCGATGCCACTAAGTGTGACACTGGGCACTGCAGACAGGCTAACTTACAGGAAAATACAGGCAGGATGTGAGGTTTAAAATGTCATCCTCATATTCTATCTGCTCTTCCCCAGAGCTTTCTAGGACCCTCCTTAACTTTGTTTAGGATCCTCTGTTTAGTTATGGTCACAAAAATCCAAATAGAATTTGCTTGCAAATTTCCCACAGAACAGAATATTCTGATCTTCTGAAATCCAGATCCCTCAGTTGAATAAAACGCAAGAATTCCATTATGTAAGTCATGTTTGGGCATTGCATGTTTGCTGTGGTACAACATGCCCTGTCTCTCACCGATACAGCTCAAGGCTGCCACGCAAAACCTTTGTGAGCGTTCTCAGGAGAGGATCCCATTGTGCCACCTCCGCGATTGTCCTCAGAGCTGCTCCCTGCTGAGGAGGGGCTGCAGGGTGGGGAAAGCCAGGCAGAGCTGTGCAAGCTGGCAGTGACTCTCTGAGCTCAGCCAGCCTTGGCTCTGTGCACACCCTCCCTCACACCCTGATTTTTTGCCTGTTGCAGCTGTTCCTGCAGTGCTGAGCCTCTCCCCCACCAAAATTCCTCCTGCCCCCATCACCCCTGCACACCTAAGCTTGGCATTTCCACACACATCATTCTCTGTTTCCTTTTTCTTTATGGAGTAAATAGGCTGATAAAGGGATTTCTGTAAGTTTAACTGCACAACGCCCATAAATGTAACTTCCTTTACCACATCAGTCCTGGTTTGTTTAACCTCTTCTTGAGAAAGAGAATTTTTTTCCCCCAGCTGGGTGGTATTTGGAAGTGCTGCAGCCACTCCCAGTGATGATTATAACAAGGCTGCAGTGTAGCCTGGCCAGAGTGTGGCTTTTGCAGACACCCTCAAATTAGGCTGCTCTCTGTGTAACAGGCCAGCTGCTTTCTGCAGAGACTGCTGAGAGGCCTGGCTTTAATTTTTTTTTAAACATAATTTCTGAGAAACTAATGAAGTATTAATTCATTCAGAATTTAATTTGCTTAATAAATATGATCATCTGAAGCATATGACACTGGTGGCTCATCTGTGAGCAACGCAGTCTTGGTTTTGAGAGATTTTTTTTCCTGCAGTGAGGCACTACTGAGTAGTATTCTGTATAGCTCTAAGAAAACAAAATAACTGACGCATCCTTGCAGAACAATGGACTAACTGGATTGCACTACTTGTTTCTAATGTGATTTAAGACTCAGATTTTGCCAACTTGGTGGTTCTTGTTTCCCAGTTGCCTTGATATCCTCTGCATAAGTGAAATTTCAACAGGAGGAGGTCCTCAGCCTCCAAAAGTGTGGCCCATTTCTGCTTAATTTCACTGGATAAAACCATGAGCATGGAATGATAAACCTGGGAGTCCTGTTTTTATTTGTTTGTTTCTTTTGTGGTATGTTACATGTGAGAGCTAAAGGAAAAGAGAGAAAACAAGAATGCTTTCTAGGAAAAAACAACTCTCCAGAGTCTGGGGAGGTCAAGGGAGTGTGCTGGCCACTTGGATGAGTTAATTACCCTGAAAAACAGACATTGAAGGAAACTTGCAGTACTCTGGCTGACTCAAGGAGCTCCCAAGACCCGATTATACAACTGCAGCTTGCTAGGTGGGCACAGGCAATGGAATCAGAAAGACCTAGCTAGAGCCATGTTTTAATAATTTATACAATTGCACATCATCTATTTAGCAATGGTTGAGGAAAATCAGTGACCTTCTGTTCCGACCTGTTTTCTCTGCTTCCACTATTTTCTAAATATTTATTTCTTTCATTCTTGTCCCCCCTATTTTCTCCGAAGTTATTTCAAACACATAGAAACCGTGCTAGACTGACCCAGTTTTTTTTCTATATGAAAGCAGCAAGCCCAAGCCTCTGACTCCTGAAGGAATTGAGCTCGTGAATGAGCCAGGCTACAGAAGTTGTGCCCAGAGCTGCAGGAGGAGGGAACTGTAGTAACTCATAGAATTTGGTGAACCAGAAACTGCAGGGAATAAATTACAGTTTCCTTGGATCACATGTACTGAGACACAGTTTTCTTGGAAGAGAGCTCAAAAACATGATCGAGTTCTTCATGGGAAAGTACAGGTGATTCATCTGAGAACCCTCCCCATAAAGCAGGGATAACTCAGTGCTGTGCCCCCAGGGACAATGTGTGCAGTGAGGAGGCTTTTTCTTCTCCAAACCAAGCCACATTTCAGATTTAGTGGGAGAAGTGACCATTTAGGTATTCTGAAGGCAATCCACTGCACCAGTCATGGTGACACTCATTGATATTCAGTCTACCTCTAAATTTGGTTAGGTTTAAGAGGTGAGTGGGAGGAGAACCAACACAACATCCAAACTTTACCCCTCTCTTTTGTTCTCTAATGCTTTCAAGTGGCATATCTGAAATGAATGTGTTAAAAAACATGCAGACAAAACCCTTTCTGGCTGAGACTGTGCTTATACAGTTCACAGCCTTTCAGATACACAGTGTCCATCCCATCTGGCTTCTGTTCCAACTAAGTGAAGTAAGTGCTTGGCTTTAAGTGCAGAAAACATTTTTCCTGAATTTCATTAATAGATCTAACCCAAAAAAGCATAATCCTAAATCCTCTCAGTGACACAGTGACCGTGCCTACACAAAGTGAGGGCTGGCACTGTGAATGCCTGAATTCCTCCCTGCCCAGCCCTTGGGTTATCAGGAGCTCACAATAGTGACAGCACCTTGTTCTGGTCAGGTTTTCATCCCACAACAGCACAAATCACTGTGACAACCGGAGCAGCTTACTTTGGTCTCTATTGATTAAGCTCTGCAAATTAAATTAAAGCAATTTCTTCCTGTAATTACTTGTACTGCAGACCCACACAAGCTCAAGGACCTGAATCATAATCCAGTGTAAGGTGAAGCATTACAGACTCTTACTGGCATTTTATGCATTTCCTCTTTGGTTCATGACTGCCTGTCACACCAGAGGGGTAGAGCCCAGCTCTTCAGGCGTGTGGAGGTGCCCAATTTCTGGGAAGGGATGAGCTGAGCATGTGCTGCTGCTAGTGGGCGGGTTGGCAGGGCAAAATAAGTGCGATGTTTTCTTCCCAAAAAGGCTTTTTCCTTAATGACACTTGCTTAAGCAGTTTTCTTTTGAGTTTATTTGTGTGATTATGCTGCCTTGTGATACTTACAGCTGTCTGCGCTCTGATTTTTTTATTTCTAGTTTCACTTGTGCCACTTACGCCAGATCTATTCGAGGAATTGACTCTGTGTCCCAGAAAAGGCCTTGCATATTCCTATCTGTGTTTCCACCTGCTGCTCTGCACTTCTCTGGCCTGCTGTGCTCTGACCTGCTGCCCTTGCCTTCTCTGTGCTGTGGAAAACAGGTTTGATTAGAAATTCCCAGCACTGGAGCCAGGAAAGTAGAACAGAGCAGTGTAAGGAGATAGTGTCTTCTCAGAAGACAATCTTAAATCAGCTGTGCCCTGTGAATTTGGAACTTTAAGTTGCTGCCTGGCAGAATTTATGGCCTCTGCAGTGACACTGCCTCATGTTTGCACAAATGCCCCCCATTTTCAGCAGGAGGTGAATGCTGAATCCTCAGCAACACAGGCCTGCACTTGGAGCACCTCTGGGTCGTGTGCTCATATTCAAACCAGAGAATAACTCAGGACTAAGGCAACCATGGTTCAACCCGTTATAAATGAATTAGTGTGTTCAAAATGCTCGCCAGACGAGCTGGGGACTGGTCTGAGACAGCAAATTGCTCATTCTGGTTCAGCTGCAGATCATGGCTCTTGCTCAGAGCTGACTTGGTGCTCCATAATTAATTGTGCAAGTGCTGCTGAAGCAAGGAAACACCTCTGGTTCAAGAGCTGCTGTCCAGAGGGCCTGGTGTGATCACACACTCAGGGAGGTCAGGTTTACTTGCCTTCCAGGGATTGGTGTTAGTGAGGTTCATTCTATTCTTGGAGTTTAATCCTCCAGGAATATCCTGAACTCCTGAAAGGGAACAAACCTTTCTCAGTCCTTTAGACAAGGTGAAAGCATAGTCAAGGTACAGCATGTACAGATGCACTTGAACCCTCTCTAATGCTTTATTTGAACTGCACTGCAGCTCACTTGGACTTGAAAAGCCATGTAAACAGGAGGCTGAACTTACTCATTGCTTGGAGACCTTCATGGCACTTGAGTCTTCTCCCTTTCCTCCTGATTTTTACCATTGAAGGCTATTTCAGAAACTCTGGCAGCAAGCACTAACCCCCAGCCCCTTGAGCAGGCCAGTGCTGTCTGTCACTGTGTTCCAGCTGTGTGCCACTGCCTTGACACCAAGGAAGAGCACAGGGAATAGTAACACCTTGGGATCTGAAATTCTTAATCCTGGAGACAGCACCAAAAAAAAAAAATCTCAGCTTCACTTGCACATTCTTCCTACTGCTCCCCTCTCCATCCTTCACAGTATCTTTCTTTTCCGTAGCCTAAAAAGCAGTTCCCATAACTGAAAAGGGGCAAACCATTAAATAAAATCCCAAATCCTCCCTGAGCATCCTAATAAAATCCTGCAGCCATGAGCAGGTCTGACAGCAGCCCCCAGCTGGTCCCACTGCCAGCATCACGTCTTGCTGGAGCAGAGTGAGGAGACAGGAGACTCCCTGAGCTCCCACATGCCCACAGAATTAAATTGTGCCTCTATATTTAGCTCCTGCCTCGTGTGAGGAGCTGAGCCTTGCTCACACACCCACGCTGCGGCCGCTGGGGTTATTTTCAGCATCAGACAGATGCTTACCTGGATGGCTCCAATAATGAAATGCATTAAATTGTACACAGCTAATTAGTGCTGACAGCTGATCTGTTCTTTGTACATGCTCCCCTGCCTTTCTGTCTCTGGAATGAATCTGTGTCAAGCCTTCCCAGCCTTCTGAAATTAGGGCAGTTCCCTGGTTTTTAGTCCAGTGACCGGGAGTTGAAGCACAGTTGGAGATTCATCGAAAAAACCCTTGTAAATCTCCAAGTGAGCTTAGGCTGAGCTCAGTTCAGCATCTCCTAAACTTCTCCATTAGGGCTACCAGTAGTTTGTACATGTACAACTACTTTTTTTTTGTCCACCTGAACAAAATGTTCCCCAAAGTTCTGTGCATTCCACCCAGTTCCCTGCTGAACATCTCAAGTCTGAAGGGCTGATGCTTTTCAGTGAGCACAGCTGCCTTGAGACATTTCTATGGAGAAGTGGCACTGGATGTGCTGTCCTTGGGAAACATGGTACAGCTTTTGTGCCTCCAGTAGGTGAAACTGTCTTTGAGAGTGCTCTGTGCTGAGCTCTGGTGCTGTGTTGCTTTTAGGCTGCCAGTCTGAAGTGCTTTTTGCTTGGTATTGTTCTGTCTCCAGCAGCACTGTGAACTTCACACTCTGTTACCTGAGGGACAAAGCAAGGTCTCATCTGGGTGTGCTTTTAGCTACATCTGCAGTTCCTGGGTGAGTCAACTCAAAAACGCTTCTCCAGGAAGCTCAGGGCAGCACCACAACTACAGATTCCAGATGTGGTAATAACCGAATAAAGATGCCTTCTCTTCATTTTTGTTGCCAGGAAACCTTGGCCCAGCATCATCCACCTACCCAAGCAAATGTTTTCGGTGTGGTAAAGATCAGCTTTAGGTGCTCAAGTTTTGGTTCCTCTCTGTGTACAAAAACTCTTTGTTCTTCCTGTCTGACTCCTCTGCCCACGCTTCTGTATTTAAAACCTGTCCCCATCATCTTTTAAGTGCCACTTCACACATTGTGTGTACTTGTACAAATACCAGAGGAGGTGAAGCAGCACATGAAGTGAATATTACAAATATAATCTTTTCCAGGAATTCGTCTTTTCATTGAGACATTAAGTTTTGCTGGAGTGTCTTTAACTGTGGTTATATTCTCAAGAAGCACGAGCCACTTAGACACTTCAAACATGAACTTCCCAAACAGATATCAAATTTAATGAAACAACCTCTTCCTGAGTCACCCTTCAGTCTAGCAAGTCTTTCACTCCCCCAGGTTCCAGCTGAAACCCCTGCTAGAACAAAGTGTGTCTGTGAGACAGGAAGCAGATATTGCAAACAATTGTACTTGCAAATGTCTTTTCTGCCTTGTGCCACAAAGAGCTCTCAATTCACTGAATTCCATCGAGGCCTTATTATCTGTGCTCTGAACACATAACAATGCAACCAAGTCCTGTTGGGAGCCCTGTTGCACAGTAGAGTATTCCAAGTGTGCACCATGCTCTGGGGATGCATGGATCAGTAAGAGAAGCACTACAGCATAGGGAAAACTGGAATTCTGCCATTTTGGAGGGAGGAGGAGGGAGAAGTCCATGTTTCCACGGCAACAAGTGGTAGATTAAATTGGCTGGGAGCACGAAATACAGGAAATACACTTTTCAAAAGCAGTGATGCACATAAATGAATCCTGGAATCTCTCCTCATGCTGCTGTCAGTCAATAATAAAGCTGAAATGGGTAGATTTGCACTGCAAAAAAGTAGAATTTGTCTCAAAATGCAGAATTTCCCAGTCCCTCTTTTGAGATGGAATGAGTGGGAAAGTGAAGGAAAATAGAGGGTTTAGCTTTGACTTGATAAACACCCATCAGAGTGACAGCAGGGAGTTGCTCTTCTCAGCAGGTTCACAGCTGCTGTTGAAATGTGTTACAACCAGAACCGCCTAAATAATACAGCAGTTTTGAGAAGATGCTATTCTTTTGTCTCCCCATTTTAAAAGCTATATAAACACCATTATTTGGTGCATTTTGCACGTTATCTATGTCAGTACATCTTTCTCTCCAGAGTACAGAGCAAGGCTGTGTTAGCTGTGGGGCTGAGGTAATTTGCTAGACAGCCACAGACCATCAAACCCCTGCAACTGTGCTGAAAATATCGACCCTGTTAACAACTGCCTGGTTATGTGCCATTCTTATGCAGTCAGCCATTGAATATCTACTTGCTAATCTGCCCATGGCTCATTCTTTGTGCTAAACACAGATCTATAGCCTGATGGTACACTGGATTCATGATTTGCTGTTATCTACGTGTTACAATTGCAGTAGCAGCACTGTACTGCTCTTTCTGCACAGGTAGTGGCAAAGCCCTGCAGAGAACAGACCTTTCCACTGGATCCCATCTCCCAGGCAGCACTTCCCACCCCAGCACTACATTCCTTAGCTACAAACCTCCAAGTTGTCACACAGAGACTGTTCTACACAAGTACCAGTGAAATGAATGAGTGCAAACACCTCAAAAGCTCATCCAAGAATTTCATTCTTCCCAGTTTGGTTTCATTTCCACACCACAGCCAGGCTCTGCTCTGAGGTGGCCTGGGTTTCATGTGGTGAGTCCTAGCCAGAAACTCCAAAGGGATATCTCTAGGGCTTTGGCTCTTTGGCCTTTGCCAGAATTCATTTTTACTTTATTGGTTGGCTGTTGGGTTTTTTGGACACCCACTTGCTTTTCATGGCATTGTAAATATTTTCCTGCATTCATCCACCACCTGAGCTTGTTTGCACGGTCATGTTCTATTCTGGTGGATGAGTTAAGAGCTGAGCTGAGCTCTGCCAGCACATATGTGCTGCAAGTTGTGTGGGAGACTGCTCCCAATCTGTTTTGCCTTTCCTGGCTATTCCAGCAATCTCTGCGCTGTCTGTTCCCCGAAATGCACTCAATCTTCCACGTTCCAGGAAGAAGGAACCAAAATAAGGCCTGACTACCAACACTTGGAACAAAGATGGCTTTTAGCCATCCTCTAGTCATCACCATGACACTGGTGGGCTGCACCCCAGATTGCTGCATGAGATCACAGCAGGCAGGGGAGGCTCCCTTAGCTGCATTCCCTACACACAGCAAATTTCCTGTCTCCTAGTGCTGAGCAGCCCCTTTCACCTGTCCAGCAGTGTCCTCTGCAAGCCCTTGTACTGACATTTGACTCTAAGGATGCATCCCTTACAGGATTTCTTTATTAAGCAAGAGAAATGGTAAATGAAAATAAAGGGTTACCCCTGTAGTTACAGCACCTGAAGCTGCAATTCCATCAGACCTTTCACACTAAGAGAAGTCAGGCAGGGCTGAAAAGAGATGAGACCTTCTAGGCATTTCAGCAATAAGAGATGGGGCTGGATATGATAATCTTCTCGTTCAGGGAATAATTTGTGATGGTTGAACTCGGTTTTAGGGATGCAGTGGGGTGGAATTTTGCATATTTTAAAACAATCAAATTATGCCCATGATATATGAAGAGATCTCATGAGTTATTGAATGACCAAACTAGTGGAATTGATGATATCGGGGTGCAATGTGAAGTATTTCCCTGAAACACATGCACAAGGCCAGGATGATCAAGGCTCATATTTGCTTCCTAAGCTGATGGATATTAATGGGACACATCTGTGATCTGCTCTGTCTGTAACTCCTGGAACTCAGTGTACATTGTAGGGGGATCTTTCCTGCTGGTCTGGATGTGCATGTTCTCTGTGCCACCTGCACTGAGTTGTGCAGCTCCTGGCACAGGGCACTGCTCCCCTTTGGGTGCCAGGTGCTGCTGTGCAGTCACTGAGACTGCAGGGACCACAGCTCCATCTCAGCATGAAGGGCACCCAAAACCTCCTGTGTTCCCTCAGCAGCTCGTTCCTTAGCTGAGGGCAGGAGTGCTGAAGGCAGAGATGTTCCCTCCATAAATTCTGCTCCATTAGGACTTGTGCTCTGATCCACACATTTGTTCTCATTCCCTGTCCCCGGAGGTAAAGTTTAATCAAAAGCATGCACATGAATGAGTTAGTCTAAATAGCAATAAATGTTTCTTTCAGGAGAGGCTCGAGCTATTTAATATTTAATAAGCCTTGAAAATGAACTTCTATTCATGTTTACCAATTTGATTCCGAGCATTTTGGCGGTGAGCAGTGCTCGCTGTCCCCGTGTGGGCAGCACAGCACAGATTATTTAACAATCCACTTTGTCTCCTAAAATATTCATGTTTGCAGATATCCAAATGCAGCTCTTAAAAAAGCACACACAAAACCCAAACGGTGCAGGCTGAGCCTCCCAGTTACCTTCAATCTTTACTTTGGGCTGCACACCAGTGATGCTGATTCTCTCTCCTGTTGCCCTGGTTACTGATCAAAACCAGAGCATCCCTGCTGTTCTTGCAACTGGACTTACACAGGCACCTTCCTCAGGTGAGGGCAGTGCTGCCTTAAGGCACCAGTGCAGCCCCCAGTGCAGCCTCCAGTGCAGCAGCTTTCCCTTGAGTAAGCAAATATGCAGCTCTAACAATTGCCTTTGTCCTCACATTCAGCTAGAGCTGACAAAGCCAAATCAGGTTGATAAATAATGATTATAGTACTATTTTTGTTAAAGCACTGGCTTTTCTGGAGGACCTCCAAATCTTGATTGCAGCAGCAGAGCTGCAGGTAGATTTGGCAGGATTTTGTCTCCCAAATTTACTTCTGTCTGGTTTTCCCTTGAAGTCAAGGCAATCCTGGCTGCAGAGGGAGTCAGGACTTTTTCTGCTGTGGCTGACTGACAGCTGAAAATGTGCTGTATTGGTTTGTGGATGGTTCCTGCAGGCAATGGACCTGGGGGTGGGTGGCAGTGCCTCTGACAGGGCTCCCTGCTAAAGGGAGGCTCCTCCCTGTTCTCATTCACAACACTTACTTTGAGAGTTTCATTTCAATTTGCTGCCGGATTTCCTGTCTTTCCTCATCTGTTCTCCTTGGGAAAATATTCCTGTCTTCCAGCTCCTGCTTACTTGGTCTGTTCCGTAGTTTTACTGCCAGCAGTTCTTTCTTGCATTTTCTTGGCAAAGTACCTGGGACATGCATTGAAAGGAAAGTTATTAGAAAGGCAGCTCCTGGGGATGAAACAGGAACTTCTGCAGAGCAGGAATGGCACAGAGTGACAGTGATCTGTGTGGTGCTGTGCAAGGAGCAGTTGTACACATTAATGTCAGAAAACAGCACTACAGCTGAGCAGGGCTCAGACACAAAACCACTGCAAATGCAGAGGGAACATATTCTCAGGGTATGCAAGAACTGAGTTAAATCTTTGTTTCATCTTGGGAGCACGGTGTGTAATAGGAGGTAAATTTGTTTTACTTTAAAGGGTTTGGATTTTTTTTTAATTTAATGCTTTACCTTTTCTAGAGAAGGTCACCTCATTTTTAAAGAAAATGACATTTAATTGGTATTATTGTTTGGCATTTGAGATAGGATTAAAGTCTATTTTTTAAAGGATGCTCTGGAGGTTGGCAAGATTCTAAATCCTAAATAGGTTCTCATTCCCAGATACTGGGGTTTTATTTGCTAGGGATCTGTGGACCTCCATTATTATTATCACTACTGATCTCAAATTTCTTTATGCAGGAGGAGTCTCTACAATCTTCCCACATTTACCTGTTGGAAAGAATGGGGCAGAGTAATTTTGGTCTTCCTGTGTGAGCAGTGAAAAATCTCTTGGCACTTGCACTGGTCTAAAGTTAAACTTTTCAGAAACCATAATCAGCTCAAAACCCCTTTCTGGAACCCAAATGCTGTGCCCTTATTTAGCACCTTCCTTGAAATGCTCTCACAGTCTGTTGCAAGCATTAATTAAATTAAAGCACACAGCCCTGTCTGAAGTAGCAGATATACATTTAGCAGATGGGCAGGGAAGTTAAATGACTTGGCTGCTGCCACAGGGAGCCTTCTGCTAACTGAATATCTGACTCCATCAGAAGCATTTGGCTCACAAAGCTACAGACTTGGGACTCTGACAGGGTTTCTCAAGCCTGCACCACAGTGGGAGGGGGTGCAGAGGAACCGACAGAATTTCTGCTGGAAACAACCTGAAGGACATTCAGGGCTAGAAAAATCCCTGCACACATTCCCAGTTTCACCTGAGTATTTTAAAGAGGTCATAAGAGGAATTTGGCCATGTCAGAGCTCCAGACAAGGAGCTCTGTGTGTCCATGGGAGCTGCAGCAGTGTCCCAGGGCAGGGCACCTTGGGGGCATGGAAAGTGAAATAATCTATAGGATTTTTGTCATTGACTTTAAAGGAAGTGGGGTCAAAATCCTAATTACCAGTGTCAGCTCCCTCTGTTAATCAAAGGTGGACTGTTCATAATGAAACATAATTTACCAGAACAGGTTAAAATGCAAGTATACATACAAAATCTAAATACTGAAAGAGAGTAAGTGCACATGAATAAAACAAAACTAGAGAATGAAGAGGAAAGTAAAGCCCCACTCAGCACCCTGAGGCAAATTCTTTCCTGATCACTACCTCAGCAGAAACTGAACCTGCAAGCACCCTTATTTAAGTATTCTTTTTCAAAGAGTTACTTTTCTTGGTCAGTCAGGCACATTCATTGCCAGTCTGCCCCCCGACCATCTGTCTTAGGCAGGATTTTGGCTGGATTGTTTTGTGATTGATCACACCTCAGCTAGGTCAACAAGAAATGCTTGGGAAATCCACACCCTTTTCACGTTCTGCAGGTTCCTGCAGAAACTTCCTGCTTTAATTCAGTCGAATCATGACATTAATTTTCTGTATATTTACTGTTTTTATCATATTCACTGTCCTATCAATCAAAAAGCAAATCCTATCACTGCCTGATGCTGGACAGACCTTGATGGCATCAGTTATCAGCTATGGGTTATATTCTAGTAATACTGTTTCTTAAGCTTATCTTGCCTTGCATATTCAGATGTTTCAAATAATGATTTATTGAGTAGGAATGGAAAAACAAGGCATAATTCCTCACTTTTTCCAGAGTTCTGTGACCGCTCTGTGGTGGCAGTGGCAGAACAGGTGACTTTCTAAGGTAGTACAGGGATTGCAAAGCAGCTCAGGATTAATGGAGAGTTTTACTCCCTGACTTGGCAACCAGCCCAGATTTCTTCAAACTAGAAAGACTCTGGAGATGCTGAGGGAATTGTTCTGGTGCTGTCCCTGCTGCTGCTGCACCTCTGGAACGTGCAGGGTGCACCTGAGCAGTGCCACACCAGAAATGCCTGGGGAATGTCCCAGCCTGCTCTAACTGGACATCAGGCACAGAGCTCAGCACTGTTGTTGCAGCCACAATAATGCCAAAATATCTTTGAATCAGGTCTGTATTTCTCTGCTGGCCTCAGCTATCCCCAGGACACCACCACTGTCCTTCAGCTGCAGGAATTTTCCAAAACTCAATTATTGTAGAAAGCCCAGAGCTGCTTCTAGATATCACTGAAACTTGTACAATAACCCTTCTATCATCACAATAATGAATAATTCTTTGTTAAATGTAGATTCACCTTCAATAGTTAAATATTTCAATTTGGTTTTGCTTGTAGGGGATAATGTATTTTTTGCCTGGCTGCCTCTAGCTCACAGAATTTTTATCAAAGGAGGCCACTTTTACGCACAAAGCCAGAAAAAAGAAATAGAACTTAAAAGATATTTTTCATGTTTTAAGCTACCCTTAAATACACAGCAATTAGGCAAGGGACTGTTTTCTTTTGCCTTACCTCATGAGTCTGTCCTGTTACTTGGTGTCTTAAGACACAGCAGCAGAACTCACGTGCTGTCTGCTGGCTCATGCTTTCAAAGACACCTTTTAAAATTCATCTTTCATCTGCTATAACAATTATTTTTGATAAATTGTTCTCTGCCTGCTTTCTTTTAATGCATTCATGAAGAGAGTGAAGGATTCATTTCAGATTGAATCTGTCTTGCTAACATGGAAAACATTAAAAAGCTTGAATGACAAATTTTCTAACGAGAGCTGATTATTTTGCCAAAGCTCACTTAAATAATTGCACAGGATTATAAAATGCATTCCCCATATGTCTCAAGAAGGGGTAAAATGGACCAAATGGAGAGAAACTTTATTTTTTAAGGTATTTTCCTTACGTGTTTGTCGTTCCTAGATTGATTGGTCTCTATCACTTTCCTGTGTACCATCTCTGCATGGAATAACAATCCTGGGATTCCAAGGCAGCACCAGCATGGGCACTGGGTGTACAGAGAGCTCTGCCTGCTCACAGGCTGGGAGTGCTGCTGTTCAGACAGAGCAATCCAAGGGTGCACCAGTAACTGAGAGGGTAAAGCACACTGACACATCTCAGTGTGCACTACAATCACTGTGACTCCAATTTAACTGCAGCTTTTCACCAGGATTCCTTAAAAAAGCTGATGGAATAAGTCAAGGAATTTATCCTTCCCAATATTTCCTGCTGCCTTTAGAGCATTCCCTTCAGTTGGGAGAATGTGTCTTTGTGACTATCCTTACCAGAAATAACAGAGTCGTTCAAAACTTCCTCATCCTGATAAAAAACAGACTCTTCCTTGAGCTCTGAGTTCATGATCATGTTTTCTTTGTTCTCATCTGACTCTTTAACTGAGTTCCTCTTGTTTTCTGAGTCACTGCCATAACTCAGCGAGTTTTCCTTCTCTTTGTTGCGCTCCATACTTGACGTTCTTGAGGGACGGACATCCACTCTTTTTTTTGGAGAGCCTTTACTTTCCCTTCCATGGAAGCTGTGGGTGGAAGATGCACAGGCCAGATTTTACAAAGACAGTTTTATTGCTGCAGGAGAAACTTACATGAGAATGAGAAAAACGTCCTGTAGCTCGTAAAGGGCAGGACAGCGAGTTCAGCATGGCCCAACAAGGGATGGCATTTTCAAGTGGAGAATGGCTAATGTGGATCTATTCTCTTGCCTCTGCCATTAAAATGAGACATGGAGGAGTGGTGAATAATGTTTTTCTTTGATATATGATCACCAGATATACTGTAGTGATTAAAAACCCCACAACAACACAACCTTCTGATGTAAAACATGCATGGCATGAAATATTTGTGTGATCATGACACAGCTTTAACAGCGCCTGGAAATGATATATGATATTTTCCCTGGGCAATACTTGTTAGGGAACTGAGAAATTATACCAACTTCACCCCAATGCTCTGGGATGGCAAAGGTTATCTCTGTCCTCCTCTGATATACAGGAAGGCTTATAATGAAACCCAGATAAAGTACCCAATGTACTCCCACAAAAACATTTGTATTAAAAATGGATCTTGTGCTCCTGTGTCAGCCAAGGGACACAGAAATTCCAGCATTTCTCATGTGTAGAGTACTTAGAGAAGGATGTGCCTTTGCCACTCTCAGCTGGTATCCTGTGGGGAGATTTTCTTTTGCAGTAGATCAAGGACTATCACCTGACTCTACCTGCTTGAAAACCTCCTCCTGTGCCAGAGTAACCTCCTTATAAAGGAAGAAAATACAATGAAGTAGCTGCCAAATTAAGCACTTTAACCAGCAATGTTTGTTCCAAGCAGTGACACCACGAGGAAGGCAAACCCAAGCTGTAGCAGCAATTAAAATGCTAACAACAGGATAGGAACATTTTCCAACAAGGATGATGTGGTGGGATGAGTGTCCTCATGCAGCCCTGGAGCCTGCAGGCTGTAGATACCTGTCCTGCCGGTGTTTGGTGGCCAGAGCCCTGTGGAGTTCTTCAATGACTCTGCTGGGAGGTAAAGGCAGATGAACGGCAGCCAGGTGAGGGGAACCGGTGGGCGTTGTTACCTGGCCTCTGCCATGAGGCTCTGAGCTTTTCTGGCCAGAGGGGTGGAAGAGGGCAGCTTGTCCTGAGATTTGGGAGGAACCGACAATGACATAGTTCTTCAGGATGGTGGAAGGAGGAGATTTCATGGCTGGATCATCCATTTCACTTCCTGCTGCCAAAACACAAGAGGGGAAGAGACAGTGCTTTTTCTTTTTTTCTTTTTCTTTTTTTTTTTCACAGATTCTGCACTGAAATTAATTAGTTGTTTTGAACAGAGGATAAATGGTGATTCTTTGCTCTTGCTGTGAGGTAACTGGCTGAGTAACTGAGTTCAAAAAGCTCTTGCTGCACCACGCCAGATCTTTAATCTAGCAAAACACATGCCTCTCCTACTTTGCCTCTTTCTCACAGGATCAGATTCTCCTTTCTCTCAGCCCACCACTGCATTTTTGCTTGCCCATACTGTTGCTCCTAACCACCAAAGGCTTGGGCTGTGGTGGCTTTCCAATCTCACATTTTCTCTGCTGGACTCTGGCAGACTGTTTTAAAATTTATGCCCTGTGGTTCTGAGTCTGGACAAAATGTACCAGTGTCTATTAGCTGCTCCTCTGTGATTGCTGCACAGCCCAGACCTCTGTCTTTCATATGCCCGTGGAGAAAATGCCAAAATCATTATAATATGAGGATAATGTTTGCATAACAAAACTTGCCAAATGACATCCAAATGAAAGATGGGATACTGAACACTAACAAGAAAAAAGAAGGGGGGGCAATTTAATCTTTTTAGCCCCAGATTCAGCTATTTTCTATACAATGTAAACCTTTTGTCTGAAATTAGGGTTATACATTTAGATTGATTTATACATTTCCTAGCATTTGAGTTTGAAGCACAGTGGACATTTTCCTGGTTGTAAATTTGGTGGCTTCACACAATATCTCTTACAATAACAGAACATCTGGCCAGAAAAAGATGCTGATCAGTTTTTATGTTCTGCAGTCCTCTTCCCCTTTTTCCCTGCCCTATATCTGTGTCCCAAGCCTCTGGCATATGGAGCCACTTACACCAGCAGCTCGGGCTGGGTGGATATAGGCAATGCCAGTTCCTCATCCCAGAGTATTTCTTGTCCCTTGTTGCCACCTAGTGCTTCACTCAGGAATTTAAACTGGCACGGCTTGAGCAGCTTTGGTACAAATATGTTTTCACAGGTAATTTTTTTTCTTTTTTTTTTTTCTCTTACTTTTGAGATAAATCCCTTAATTCATAGCAGAGAAAAACTTCTGCTCAGAAGGATTATCCTGAAGTAGTCCTGTAACAAGGACTTGGTTCCAGTCAGTAGAGTAACTTGCTAGAAAATTGGAGAGGGAAAAAAATACTAACTTTTAGCTAGCTATTAAATATCTCCTCTCAGAGCCAGCATCCCGCACAAGAGTTATCAAAAACAGGCATTTTTTTAAGCTCCTGAAATCATAACCGAAGTCAAACACTGAAAATCTGAGTGTGGCAACACTAAGCCTGGTCTCTTTTTGTGTTTGTGGGGTGAGGAGGAGAGCATCCTTCAGTGAGGAGAGTTGCATCCACAATAAAATCTCTCTTGTTCTAAGGAAGATCTAACATTACTTTTCTCATCTCTAGAGGGTGTTGGTGCACATTTGTGTTCCTCCAGCCCAGAACCCTCAACAATGGCTTTGTTCATCTCCATGCAGACAGGAGACAGGGTTCAAACTAGCCCAGAACTCTCTCTGTTTCTAATCTGGAAAGTCTGAAAGCTCAGGGGCATTTCTCCAAGAGTCAAGAAGGTGCCTGATGTGCAATGGCTGAGACACCTTCCCAGCCCAGAGCTCCTCCTGCACTGATCAGGGTGAGCAAAGCTGAGCAAAGATGGGGTTTGGTACTCAAGGGTATTGATTCTGTGCTACTGTGGAGATGGACAGAGCACATTTATGATCAACTGCTGCCAGCGAATCATGGCCTGAGGGGATGGACAAAACCACCTCTCCTGAGCCCCTGTCCTCTGCACAGAGAGGGTGTCTGTGTTCCCTCAAAGCAAGAACCAGGGTTCAGCTCAGCCCTATAGCAGGAAATTAGGAGATTTTGTTTTGTTTTTGCATCAGCTTGTTCTTAAAACAGGTCAAGGGCCAATTTCGTCCTCATTGCAGCTTCGGACAATATTGAGAATTTCCTGAGATCACACCTTATTTGTCCCAAGGACCCCACCATGGGGAGGTCACCTGGCTGGGGGGACGGGGCCATGTGACAATGGGGGTGTCATGTGCCTGGGGGCAGGGTCACGTGATGCCAGAGATGTCATGTGACTATGGGGCTGTCAAGTGGCTGGGGCAGACCCATGTGACTCCAGGGTGTCATGTGACTCCAGAGGTGTCACATGGTTGGAGCAGAGCCGCGTGACCCCAGGGTGCCACATGACCCCACAGTGTCACATGACCCCAGGGTCACATGACTCCAGAGGTGTCAAGTGGCTGGGGCAGAGCCATGTGACCCAGGGTGTCATGTGACTCCAGGGTGTCACATGGCCATGGGGCAGGCAGGATGACACTAATGACAGATGTTCAGTGAATAATCTTGTGAAGTGATGTCTTGGCACTTTATCCTGTTCCTCCTCTCTCTGATTGATTGGTGCTTGACTTATTTGTCACTCCTCTGCTGACAGCATCCCTAGCATTGTTAACAGGGGAAAAAACTCAACACAGAGGAGCTTTTCACCCTCTTCATCTTCCTTATCTTTCATAATCGCCCTTTCATTCTCCCTACACTTCTGTATTTCCTCTCACTCCTGACGGTATTTGTTTAATTTTAACTTCGCACTGCCTCCACATCCCCACAAAAATAAACATGTATAATCGTTACTGCAAAAGGGTCTAGAGTCATTGAGAAAATTAAAAGTTCTTATCTGTGGAAGATGTAAATGAGAATTAAATACCAAAACTCAAAATATCTCAGATGGTACAGAAAACACTTGGGTTAAGCAGCAAAATATCTGAACTCAAAATGCTTCAGTGGAGGTGTAATCTCAATACCCTGCATGGGTCAGGTTTCCAAATACATCTGATGCCAAGCATGGCCTTCTCCTCAGTTGAGCAAAGGCACGGGGACCTGGGGCTGCAGGGTGGAAGGGGAGGCTCAAGCCTCACCCATAGCACAGGACAGTGAAATAACCTGAACAGAAGCTCCTGAGGAGCACTAAATTACCATTTTCAATCCAGCTCCCACTTGAGTTATTACAGCTTTTAAGCACAGACAAAGTATGAACTGTTTCCATGGGAAACACATATTTGTAATTTTCTTCAAAGAGACTGAAAAACCTCAATATTTTCTATAAGCCCCAGTGGCCAGGTCACAGAGTCCCTGTGATGTTTTGTTCCCTGGCGACTTTGAAAACTCTGCTCATTGTGCCAGACGATGAGTGTGGATGCAAATCAGGGCTCACATAATGGCTGTCATTTAAAAGTCTAAATATCCAACAGGTCTGACGTTTAGATGTCAGGACTTGATTCTTATTTGCAGTAAGGCCCTTTTAACTGCTTTTACCATATGTAGGGGCGCTGAAATTGGAACCAGCTAAAATCATTCTCATTTTAGCACCCTTTCTGCAGTGCCAGAATGTTGAGAAATGTAACAACATTGGCAATACGTTAGAAAATCAGGCCCAGGGGAATTGCTTTTGGAAACGTTCAATGAAATCTGGCACAGAGGACTGCCAGCTGTATCACTCCTGTGTGTTTTGTTAATGAGAGCAGATTTTAGAGCTCTAGTTTATATCTGCCCAGGAGAGCAAACCCTCAGACAGAAAATCTCTGCAGAACCTTTGACTTGAACTAGATTTTGGCTGCTCTCCAGTGGGAGTCCAGGTAATGAAAACATTTAAATCTTCCTTGTGTTTTATGGCATATCAATATGAGCACGGGATTTAGCACATGTTTGCAGTTGGTTTGATTTGTTTTAGGTGTGTTTAGTGATATAGACTCACAACAAATAATGCCCTGAGAGGTTCAGATAAATATGTGAAGTACAAAGATCAGTGCATTGTAATCAGGCAACCAGACATGGTTACTGCTCACTCAGTATAACTGGCCTGATTCTCAGCAGTTTGAGGCTTCAGAAAAGACATGAGAAAAGGATTTTATAGTGCTGGGGAGGTGAACAACACATCAAGGATGGGGAAATCTTCACTGAACAGTGATGACTGACCTGTTACGCTCTTGTTGATTTTGGAGATTGCCTTAGGTGGCGGAGCTGGGAGCAATGGAGGGCTGGGAAGCTGTGCTGGGTTTCTTTCTGTCTGCTTCTGGGGGGAATCTGTGGATTCAGGTACAAGTAAGGCTTGTGGACTGTCTTCAGATGCTGGCAGGCTGGCATCTTCCAATTCTTCCGTGGGTGCTGAAGGTTTCTTGGCTAGTGGGAAGATGAGTAAAATTAATGAAGTTAATAATGATAGGCCAGGGGACAATGCCAGGAACATTCAGAAAAAATGAACACATGGCACATGGCTAGAAACACGTCTTTTCCAACTGTGTGAAACAGCCAACCAGCCAGGGCAGGTGAAGAATAAAAGGTACAAGGATATTGAGGAAATGTTAGTTTTGATGTTCCTGAGAAAACTTCTGAGTGTCCTTTACTTCCCTAAACCCTTTTTCCACTTTCTTTTAATAATGAGGATAGCAAGGCAAAGCAGCTTTTGAGAACTGCAGTGAATTTTCTTAGAGCACACAACTGTGGTGGCACAGTTCCTGGGTAAGAACTCTTTTGTCTAGGAACACACAGCCAAAGGGCAGAGAGTATCAAACTCAGAATATTACCTAAAAATTGACTTCCCAATAGTTGATGTGTGTGTTTATTTTTCCAATGATTTTCATCTTATTTACTACATGATTCCTGAGTCTTCTTTTACTGTACCTGACTCCAGAGCTGTTGAGCATTTCCTGAGATTAAAGTTGATCACCTAAAGAACCTGCCACAAAGAAGATTAGCTATTGGATCTGAGCAGTTAGAGTGGAACAGGGAATTGGTGAAGTACTTAAGGGAAAAAGTCAGTCTCCAAAGCCCTAGTCTGACATGGTGAAGCACTGCTCATTTCAGGATTGTCTCTGCAAGGATGGCAAAAGCACTTAGCTGTGAAAGTTAGTGCAGGCTGAATCACTGAGCAGTTCATCAAATTGACCAAGCTGTGATGAGGGCACAGGGGAATAGATCCAGAAAGGCATGAAGCTGAAGCAGGACACAGGCGGAATTTCAGTGATGAAGTCCAAAATTAGCATCCTTGAATTCTGCTCAGATACAGCTGCCCTGGCAGTGCCAGACTCACACAGAGCCTCAGTGCTGGCTTTCACTCTGTTACATGTCCTTATCTCTGCCTTGGCAGGTGTGGGGACTCACAGAGAGGCTTGATGCTGACTCTGATCCCAGCCATGGCCAGGCTCCCTCCAAACTGCCTTCCAGCCACTCTGGGCCCAGCAGTAGCCATGAGAGTTATTTTTCTTACCCCAGAGGGAGGAAGCACTCATTCAAACAGAGAGATCAGTGATAAAATCTCTCCTAAGCACTGAATCATAGAACAGTTTGTGTTGGAAGGGACCTTTAAAGGTATTTAGTCCAATCCCCTGAAATGAGCAGGGACATCTTCAACAAGATCAAATGACTCAGAGTCCAATCCAACCTGACCTTGAATGTTTGCAGGGATGAAGCATTTACCATAAATCTGGGCAGTGTTTTACCACCCTCATTGTAAAAAAATTTCTTTGTATTTAGGCTGAATCTTCCTTCTTTCAACTTAAAAACATTGCCCCGTGTTCTACCACAACAGGTCCTGTCAAAAAGTTTGTCCCCATCTTTTTTATAAGCCACTTTTAAGTACTGAAAGGCTACAGCAAGATCTCCCTGGAGCCTTCTTTTCTCCAGGCTGGATGACCCCAGCTCTCTCAGACTGCCCTCTCAGAGACGTGTTCCATCCCTCTGATCCTTTTGGTGGCCCTCTGAACCTCTAACAGGTCCATGTCTTCCAGTGCTGAGGATCCAGAGCTGAGCTGAGGTCATGCAGAAAATGAGAGAGGTCAAATCCCACTCCTTTTGGCACTCTGGACTCTCTAACCAGAGTACCATTCCCTCCAAACCATTCCAGGGCATCTCCTAAAATCTCACTGCAGTGGCATCCACAGCTGCTGCATCACAAATCTCTTTTTGTGTCTTGTTGGGAATTCAAACTCTGTATTAATGAACATTCAACAGCCTCGTGCTCTGAGTGCGTGGGGAGGCACCAAGGCACTCAGGCAGTTGGAAACAATAGCATTGGCAAGATAATGGCATTTAATTTGTTGACAAACAGATTAATGAGTGTGCCTAGAAGGGGAGAAATGAGTATTTATCATTCAAAAGAGACAGGAAAGAATAAATATGCATCATTAACAGGAGTTCTTGTGGAATTTGTCATGACAGGAAAGCTGCTGTATGGGACTGTTATATGAATTATACTAGGAAATCATTTTTTTTAAATGCACTTCTAGAGAAATGCTTTGTTCCAGGGTGACATCACTTGGGTGTTTGTGCCCACTGCACAGGAGATAAAATGTGTAATAGAGGGAGGGAAAAATGGAGTCACTAATGGGTTACATTAGAGAAAGATCAAGAGCCCCTGTAGATGTTGGAAGCTTGAGAGGAAAATCAGTCAGATGTGAGTGCAATCCCCTGAGAGGAGCAAGGCTTTCTCTGCTGGCAGCTGCCCTGGAATCAGTGGCTGTACCTGGGACAGGAGAGGCTGCTTGGCACAGCTGCAGAGGAGCAGCCACAGTGGGACCTCTGCTGCAGAGAAGGTGGATCCCAAATGCTCCCAGCCCCAGCCAGACTATTTTGGTCCTGAACACCGCCCTGCTCTGGGAGAGGTGTCAGGCAGACCTGACTCTTGAGCACACAAACCCATTAACAGATTTCATACTGCAGAATTAATATTATCCTGCTGAAAGTATTCCAAGTGCTCAGCACTAGGCTCCTGCTGGAGCACAGAATTATTCATGGAGTGCCACTTGTCAAAATGCCATCTCATTACCAGGTAGAAATCCTCCCCTCGGGACTGTTCCCAAGACCACTGGCGAGGTTAGGTGGGAAAAACTGCCCTCTTTGTGCCCTGGTTGTTCTTTTTCTGTGTATTAACATGAACACAAAGTCTGCAAATTGTGTTTTCTTCTCCTTCTGGGCCTTTATCCCACATCCTCAGAATGACATAGAACACGCTGGGTATAAAGCAAATTCATTCATTTTGTTTCTAGCTGATCACTTCTTCATCTGAATTTCCACTGTATTAAGCCTAGATTGAGCCCAAGGGCAAATGTTATAAAAAACTCAACATTATCATAAACTTAGCAGCACACTCTGACAATCTTGAAGAGCTTTCTCACCCATTTAATTCCTTCAGGGGCACTCACTAGAGTCAGGAATGCTAGGATGTACAGACAGGGATAAATAAGCACATAAAGACTAGATCAGCAATAATTATTTTGAAAGCCAGAGGCCACCAATAGGAGAGGTAGGGATACTTCCTACAAACTGGAGTCCCTCAGACCAGGGAGACAGGAGAATATAATCCCCTTGTTATTTTTTGTGGAACTTGGGAAAATGACACCTCAAAAAATGGAGGAAAATAAATACAGAAGACAGGAAAGATTCTTTCAGGGAGACAGTAAAAGGAACTAGGATTAGAGAAAAAGACCTAACAAACTTGAATGATTCTGAAAACTTCAATTCACGATTTTGAACACATTGTAAGGTACATTTTAAATCACACTATGAGTTTATGCAGAGCCATAAGGTTAAACACATCACAGCTTATTAGTGCTATCCTTCCTTGATAGTATGTCCCAGTGGTAAGAATTAGAAGTTTAGAAAGAAATGTCATTAATGATACAGGATTAAATGCTCTAGAATAGAGAAAGAAGAAAAGAAACCTATCATTTGGTCAAGCTTTGATCTGGTTGCTGTAAGAACAGGGAGAT
The DNA here is from genome assembly GCA_009812075.1 of Sialia sialis. NCBI lineage: Eukaryota > Metazoa > Chordata > Aves > Passeriformes > Turdidae > Sialia > Sialia sialis. The sequence continues at coordinate 3,769,187 of VRYO01001272.1, forward strand.
GAATGGGTTTTGCCTCAGCTGATGAGGGTGGAAGCAGGCAGGGGTGGGCTTGGGCTTGGGGACAGCAGCCAGAGGCTGGGACCCCTGAGAAAGCAGAGCCTGAAGGGATGGGACAGAGAAGAAAAGGCAGCCAGGGCAGAAGGAGAAGGTGTAAAGATTGACCAGAGGCCAGGAAGATCCATAATCACAAACCAGCATAAAGCATTATCTCTGCAGCTTTGCATTTCTTGGTTGTCAGGAAGTGAATGGAACCCTCCAGCTGCTGGGCTGTGCCTGGCTGCTCCAGTGCTTTGGAGTGAGCTCACCAGAGCAGAGCTGCATGAAAGGAGCTTGGTTTAGCTGATCTCTGCTCCTGGTATTGAACTTCACTGGTGTTTGCAGCATGCAGAGGACAGAGTGATGATAAGGACAGTGTGGGCTGTGTATTGACATTGTTCTCCTGATCCAGGACTAATAAATTCAGGCTTGGCACAGAAGTTTAAGAAATCTTTTTAAGAGAAGCTTATTTCATCTTCACAGCAGCCACTGCTGATACCAAAGGGGCACCATGCAAAGACTGGATCATCTCATAATTCAACTAATCCCATCACGCCAAACTTTGTGTAGTTCCTCAGCTTGACAGAAGTCTCAAAACTCACTGCTGTTAAGTACAAATTGCCAACCTAGCGTGGAGCTGAGCTGAACAAGGTGCTTTGACCCTCTAATGCGCTCATATATTCGACTCTTCAGTAGAAATATTTTTATAACACTTCACAGTTTTTTGGAAACATTTTATATCCAATACCTGCATCTTCTTTCAGCTCATCCAAGTGCAGCTCCTCAGCAAAGGAGGTCACATTGGATGTGGCTGCTGTTGTCTCCTGCTGCTCCTCCTCTGAGGTGAGTGCCTGGCCCACGGCAGCTGGAGCCTCGCTCTGCGTCGCCCTCGTGGCATCATCACCAGTGCAGGCTTTGCCTTCAGTATCTAAAACAAAAATCATTCAATCTTAATTAAACCATGAGCAGTGAAGCTGAGGCCCCCCTGCTCTTGAGAAGAGGGAGTCTCAAAGCTGCTCACACTCAGGGGACTGACTTCTCATAGATCAGTACCTGATCTCTGTGTTAACCACCTGTCATGTAAATCCTGTGGACACCAGCCCATCTGGATACAAAAACCCACTCAGTTTTCTCAAAGAGGGACTGACTTCTGTGGGCATCCAGCTGCCTCAGCAAATGGCCACTGTGCTCTGGAAGGAGCTGCCACGTGGGAGATGAGCAATGGGCAATCAGAGGTCTCTGGGAGAAGGCAATTCCTTCCTGGCATGAGCAGAGCCCGTGGTGCAGCACATTCCCAGATTGGTCTGACCTGTCTGGGTTGCGTCAGGCTCTGTGCACGACTCGCTGCCTTCCAGCAATGCTGGAGGAAGGAAAGGCTGCTCATATTCCCTACCAAGCTGCAGGTTTTTAGCACAGTTTTAGTTACTCAGCTTTCAAAAGAGTGTCCTGTGTGATTGAGCTGATCAGAAATTCAAATCCCTCCTCATGCAGACCTAGAATCTGCTCCCTTTGCTTACTCTGGAAGATTTTTGTGCCAGTGATCCCTGCAGCTGTATGCATCTTGATGACTGAAGCTTTTTTAGTATTCTCCTATTCAAGCAAGAGTCCTCAGAATACAAACTACCCTTTTACTCCCTCAGAATTTACAAGATCTACATCACTGTTGTGTGCTACAGAAAGCAATCACTTCCCTCCCCGGGCAGCTCTCCATGCTGATAGACACTCCTGCTGTCCACCCTTCACCTCCCAGCTTGTATTTCTCAGCCCTGGACACTCCTTTCTGGAAGCTCCTGACAGGGCTGTTTTCTTGCAACGTTCCTTGAACGTTGATTTAAAATAACAATATTCCCAGTAACCTCTTTTTAATGCTATTTAGACAATGTGCAGGGTAATTCCTTGTGCTTTTGGGTGAGGGTATCAGATTTTGGCCCAGAGATGCTGCGGAAGGGATGCAGTATTTCTGCACACTGAGCTCACTCAGTCTGCCTCATAATCACGTTTGGTGAAAAGTTACTGTTCTTAAAATAGCCCTTGCAGGAGCACAGTTGCTATGATACAGGGAAGGGGAGGGGGGAAAAGTTCATTGCCTACATCTCAGCTCATTGTGAAGGCAGCCTGTACATAATCACCGTGTATGAAGCACTGCCCGCGATGTTTGACAGGCAGCCCTTACCCAGAGCTGTAAGTACAGATAACCCTGATCAGCTTCGTGCTCACCAAGGGAAGAAACATCACGGGGGAGCTCCCTAAATGTGTGCAAGGTAATTCTGCTCTGCACATTCCTCACATCCTCGGGAAAGGCTGCTGGCAGCTGTGCCACAGTGGAACTGCAGCCAGAGACAGGGCTCCTTCAGACCCAGCCCGTGCAAGGGCAGGGACTGAGGGAGGGATGACAGGCAAAGATGTTCCTGTTGGAGGTTGGAGGATTTCTGAGACACAACAGTGATGTTCTTGGTCAGGAATGATCAGCTTGTGCTTAGATCAAAGTGGGTGTGCTGCTTTGGGTGCCAGTGGGTCCCAACTCCATATTTTAGAGATGGTCTGGGAACAGGACAAAGCACAGACCTTAGATCCACAGGGAAGGAAAATGCCAGTGCTCAGGGTAACCAGGAGCAGGGCTGTGATTGTGCTGGGCATTAACCCTGCTGTGTGCCAGACCCTGCAGCACAGAATCTCTCCAGGAGTTAAATTGGTTGCCCAGAGTGAAGCTGAATTTTGGGAGTTTTCCAGGGGCAGGGGCAGGGACAGAGGTGGCCCAGGCCATGCAGTGAATGGGCGGCCAGGACTGGGGATTGAGTGAGGAGATGGGCTGACACAACCTGCAGGGTCACTCATCACCCACACAAGGACACAAGGACAGTGAAATTCCAGCCTGGGCTGCTCCCAGTGCACTGCAGATCCTGCTCCAGCCCTGGGGAGAGCTCAGAGACACACAGGCCACTGCCAGG
>VRYO01001272.1:3773170-3841122 GCA_009812075.1 Sialia sialis
CACTGCCAGGGCCACTGCAGGGTCACTGCCAAACGCTGCTGACAGGCCCTGTGCTATGGGCACCTACTGCAAAGGCATGAGGCTTCTCAGGCTGCAGCATCATCCCAGTTGGGCTATTTATGAAAGCAGGAATCAGCTCCCTGGAAGTGGAGTAGAGCCTGATGGAATAGAGGGATTTGAGGATTTACTGTAGTCTTTTAGCACAGTGTTGCTGCTTTGACAATTGCAACTTAACTGCGTAAACGAGGACTTAGCCTTGAAACTGCTGCCACTTCAGCTCAGTCCAAGTAGGGCACTAATCATTTACTGAGAATTATTTGGGTCAATGTTTTATTCCAGTTAATAAGCTGCTTCTACCAATATAATAAAATAACCCTGGAGATTCACAACACTCTGTAAAGAAAAATAACTTGCAGGCAGCTGCAATGTCCTTCAGCTGACTGTGATCCATTCTTCCCTTTCTGGGCACAGGGAGGCACTGGAAATTTGTGTGATGTTCATAGGAGCTCCAGGCAACTTTCCTGCAGACAGGTAAGCAGTCTGTTTCCATCTGTCTAGTGAAAAGCACAGCCTCACACCTCACTGGACTGTATTTGTTTAAACTCTTTTAATTTTGTTATAATGATCTTGCTGCTTGGCATCACCTTTTCCTCCCAACTGTTCTTTATGCATGCAAGAGGTTTATTGATTCTTCATTATTACCTCTTAATATGCTCTACAGAAGTTCTATTTCACTGTTTTTTTGCAGAGCTGGGGAAATTAATGTCTTCAAATTCATGGATTATAGGGAACTTCCCTGCTTCTAGTGGAGATCATGTATATACAGTAATGCTAATATGCTAATAGGGCAACTAATTATCTAGAATTATGAGAGACACAAAGACTTCAATGGACAGAAATTAAAAATTAGCTTTCTAAGAACTTCCATTTAGAATAAACTGATGGCTTGATAGATCGTTTAATGCAAAACTTCAAATATATCCAACAGAATAGTATTGAAATTGCTTTACTCCCATGGGAAAAAAATATTTTTCTGACTCTTTAGTTGCTCATTTTCACTCCAGCATAGCATCACTGAGTATTGTCCCAGGGGTTATTTATAGGCATGGTATTTGTTTCATACAAAAGAAACTCAATTACTACTTTCAAATAACAGAACTCCTATCTGTGAGATTAATCAAACTCAAAAGGCCAGTCCTCTTTCATGACAGTGCTTCTGTTATGATGTTTTCACAGTACAGATGGATTTGAGGGGTTTATCTCTGTTTAGGTGGAAATGGCAATTGGGATGTTGTCCATAACACTGGGAGCTCAGTTTATCTCACAGAACAGTCACCCAAATCTGTGTCTCCCCTGAGCATCTGACAGGGCTTTGGGAGTGTTTCTGACACTTTATCATCTTTCCTTCCATGACTTCTGATTTGTACTCAGGAAAGCTTTAAAATGGCTCCTTTAAATGCTTGAGTTTTCCCTGGGAATGAAAATCAGGCAGACTGGTAACACATTACATCACAAACTTGGTTTACTGGAAAAACAGCTGAAAACATCAGATTAGGATCATTTGATGGGATTTGGATCCATAGGTTGCTCATGTTAGCTGACTGCATCTGTACGAAGTTTTTATTTATCCAGCTTGAGCTGGATTTCTTGGCAGAAGGATTTAACTGGGTTTAGAGCAATTACATAAAACATACGTACCAGTTCAGGCTGCACCACGTGTAAGCCAAGGGAAGACTGAGCTGCCTTCAAGATGGGAGAGCATCAAACACTGAACTACATGGACTGACTGCAGCAGGGAGGAGCTTGAAGGATGACAAGCCTTAAATTCAAACATTGAGTATTCCTCTCATTTTGTATTGAAAGTTTTTATTTGTTTGCTTGTTTATTCTGCTTTAGCAAATATGCCTTTCCTATTGTCCTGAAAGACCCCCTGATTTTTAAAAAAATGAAGAATTTTGCTTACCTTGTTCCATCATCTCCAGAAGGCCTTTCTTAATGAGCTCATCCCGCCCTTGCCGTGCCGTCATCTTCTTCTCCAGCACTGCACAAAGGAGTGGCACAACACAGCACCAGTTACCAACACAGCAGTCATGTAATGGGCTGAGAAAGGCAACGTGGAAATTCCCTCCAGTCTCAGCTCCTGTGTGCTTGGAAAGGACTGCAATGATTTTGTTTTGGGGAGCATGGATTGGTCAGGTGTTTGTGCCTCTTCCTTTATTAAAATCACCATGTGTAAATCTGAGGTTTATGATGTGAGGGGCTGTCAGATCACTCTGAGTGCAGAGTCATGGGGATTGCAGAGCCTTCCTTCTGTTTAATGGGACACCTTGGAGCTGCCTTGGACAGTGTCCTTCACTGGGACACTCACATAGGATACAGGAGCAAGTGGAGGGAACTGCACCATCCCATCTTAGGAAAATGCAAGTGAGTTTGTCTCTGATCTCCTGGGACACCCCTGGGGACCAGTGAGAGGATGCTGTGCTGTGTGCTGGGCTCCTTCCCCTCAGAGACAGCTGCTTGAGGGAAGGCATTTCACATGCTGCAGCTCCCTGCTGTCACTTCTCATCGTGTTACTGTGACCTATATAAACTTCACCCCAAATAAAAGGGGTGACAATACTTGGGGCCATAACTGTAGCCTGTGTGGAGAAGGGACAGCCCATGGAAAGCAGGCTGGGGGCAAGGCCTGTGTTTCACTCTCATATTTTGACCTTTTCATCTAAATGTACTATGTTGTGTTATATAGGAAGTCAGCCTATATGAGCCCCTCCTCGCCTTAAACATTATTAGTCTGTTGAATGCTGGAATCTCTGAACTGGGTTTGGCTCAGGTCACTTTAACACGTCCCATGAAAGCTTTGCTGTGCAGCATCCCTCTCTTGCTCTCAGCCTACCTGCAGATGTCTGCTTTAGCTTCTCGTTTTTCTTTTTCCGCCACTTCCATGGTTTGAAGATCCTGCCCAGTGTTGCCAGTTTGCTGTTCCTCCTCACTGGTGGAGTTCGAATCCCTGAGACCAAGTAGTCAGAACGCACTGCAGGGGACTGCTCCATCTCATCTGAGAGGGGAAGAGAGGAAAAGCCTGTTGGACAAAACCCCACAGGGACTTGCAAAGGGCAGGCAAAGGTTCTCACCGAGGCAGTGGTGTCACTGTCCCCCCAAAAACTGCAGGGAGCTGTCACAGCCTCCTGAAACGTGGAGAGCTGAGAGCTCCCCAGGGCGTTCACAAGAGCATTGGAAGTTTAACACATCAGTAAATCAGGCTCACATGGCCTCCAGTTAATCACATAAATGTAATGCTCGTTTAGCAAAATGCAGACCTTTATGAAAAGCTGAGAGAGCTCAGATGCCTTTGGAATCCCCAGCTCCCAGTTCTGTTCCTGGGTCACAGGATATTGCTGCCTTTTAAATGAACTCTTCACATGAGCTAACACAAAACACACTGACTTCTGTGAGCTAATGCAAATCTTATATAAAAGAAGAGTTTGTTTGATATGCGCTATGTAAGTAAAATCTCAGAACTACTGTGAAAATTTATTCCTTGAGAAAGCTAAGGGGAAAATTCTTTCCTTTTTGTCCAGCCAAGCCACAGGAATTCAGAGATAATGCTTCAGCTGGAAAATCAATTTAGGTGTTTTTAATAATTTTCCTTGAAAATGCATCCTAAGTTTTACTTACAGACAACTGTTGCACGAAACAATACCCACTGAATATTCACAGTTTTGTGCCAGCCAGTGCCATGGAGGACAGTCCCCTAAATGGGGTTATTGATGTCTTTACTGAGATTTGTATTAGAACACCAGTACAGTAATTGTTGAAAGAGAAGCTGCCATCAGATCTGTTACAGAAATAAAAACTGAGTAACAATTTGTATTTTTTTTTTCCCAACAACCAGTTATGATTTAAATCAGGAATGTGAAGCTGTGAACATATGTACATCTCCAAGTAATTTTTCTCTGGAAAAACAACATTTATCATAAATTGCTCTATGACTGCAAGATCATACACATCCAGCATTTTCTAGGCTTTGTTTTTTAGTTAACTGGGTGCAAATGCCTAAATCACAGCATGGAGGTGGGGATTTCCAAGTAAACAGGAAACGATTTTTGGAAGATTATTAAACACAGCAGGGGAATGAACACATTCCTCCTCTTCCATTTAATTTTGAAAATACTGGTAATAGAGATGAATCATTCAGTGGAGACATACTAAAAACTTGGCTATGTGAACTATCAGAGCAGAGAAAAGTGGTAACAATTCCCTGCACACATCATGCATGCCCAGTGAAATTCTCTTTCTTTGTACTGAATTTAGAGCACCTTTTTTCTCATTTCACTGAGTTTATCTGGGGGGTTTAATTTACAAGAGATTTAAAGTAATAATATTTTTTTTTTTGCCTTTGCGCATGTGATGCCTACCCAAGGTGATATTTATAATTTACAATTTGGAGGTCAGTATTAGGTTGAGAGCAGAAAATAGCAATGAGCTTTGCACAGAAGGAAGGCAGTAGCCTACAGACCACAGCTGGAATGCCAAGATATTCTGCTCCTTTGCTAGCAGCATGTTCAAAAATAAGAAGTACCACAGAAATAAGCTTTGAAGAATTAGAGCTGCTCTTGATTACAGCAATAGCAGTGAGAATGGAAAATGGCAGAGTAGATCTATTAATTTGCCATTATGATCGCTTTAAAGCTGTAATAGAAGCCTCAGGAAATGGCATTTGGTCATTTCTTGTGACACCTCTTGAGTGGAAATAGAAATGTTCATGAAATTAGCTCATCTCGAAAGAGCTGTGGATGAGGCTGTGAATCAGAGCCCTGTCCCTGGGAGCTGCAGTGGAGTGGGACAAGCTCAGCTCAGCTGTCCCTGGTCCTCGCTTGTGGGACTGCACTGCTGCTTCTCCAGGCCAGGAGTTTCTCAAGCATGGAAGTGAAGATTAAACAAGAAGCTGATTTACTGACTCTGCTGTGTTTCCTTCAGGATGTAGGTGTCTGCAAAGTGGGTCAGACATCCCCCACATGTTTTGTTTAATACTGGTAGCATGAGGTCATTTTAAGTTTTTGCCAGATAGGGGATTTACAAAGAACCAGGAAATCATTCGAACCCAAACCTGCGTGTCTCCAGCAATGCTTATGGTCCCAGATATTCCCCTAAGAAGGACATGGATCTCACAAGAACAGTGAGGTTTCCCTGAGTGCCCTGTAGGAATCAGTGCTCTGGGATTTACACCAGTCCTGCCAACTGGGCTTCTTCCCTCCCTTTCTGCCCTCTTGGTTGTGGAAATTCAAGGATTTTATGCCTTAGACTTTGATTGCAGATGAAACACAGGTAGAAATCCAATGTCAAAGAAGGACTAGCAGCTAAAACATATGTTCCAGTGGTGGGTTTTGTGGGATTTTAAACTTATTAATGTTTCTCATATGGTACAAGCAGTCCTTCTCACCATATGCAGTTTCTATACTGTGCATTGGGAGAGATGGACACAAAAATAGGTAGAGACAGCAAGGCAGATGTCCTGAAGTCATAAATAACAAGGAAGTGGTTTCACCGGCAATGAGAATCACAAGAGAGCCCTTGGAACACCTCATTTCCAGTCAGTTCATTTTCTCCTGGTTGTGGGTAGGCTGCTTGGGAGATCAGAAGTTGACAGTACAAAAAGCAGTTCCCACGTACTGGAGGAGAAGGCACTCCTAAATATCAGCCAATTCCTGCAGCCAACAAGCTGCCAAGGCTTGCCAACCCTCCAACCACTCTGTGAAACATTCAGCACATTTTTTTAATCTACAGTCAATATTTTAATTATGCTAACTGTTCTGTGGAATAATGTGGTTATTCCTCCCAGAGCCTGACAGCCTGGGGCCAGGCCATGCAATTACACAGGCGATGTCTGTAAAATATAAACAGCCAAGAGCCAAACCATGACTCTCCAAGTCAGCAGGGGGAAGTGAGCAGCAGCTTCACTCTGTGTAATGTGGAAGGATGAGGGACAGTCACTGTCAGGGTCCAGACAGCACCAGTTTAACCCCCAGCACAGCAAGGTCAGCCTGTGCTTGGCCCTCACTGTCCCACAAGCAGGCAATCCTCAGCCCTCTGGGGCCACAGTCTTGGTCTGGCTGAAGCTCTTTGGCTGTTTATGCCAAAATTACTTTCAATTCCTTGCTGTACCCATTTGAGACTTCTGTGCTGGAGCTTCAGCTCCAAAATAAACCCCTCACATGTCACAAACTCATCACCTGCTCCTTGTGTGCCAAAGGGGTGGAAACAAATGTGGCTGTGGCCCTGCTAATGATGCTGGGAAAGGTGTTCTTACAGTGCTAGCTGGGGTAATTTCTAGAGCTCCTAATAGTGGTGCAGTGTGAGTGGGTTCATGTCTGAGACATCCCCAGTCAGAGGAGGGGAGAGGTTCCAAAGCGATGAGCACTGCTCTGCAGTGCAGCTCTGGGCTGCAGAATCAACCAGGCAACAAAGAAGCAGCAAACAAACCATAATATTCATTACATTTGGCTCCAGGGTCTGACCCCTCAGAAAGTCTGAGCATCTGCAGCTTCTGTTTACATCAGCAGCAGTTGTGGTGAAAAACACCCTCTTGCTATCTTCTTTAAAACATTGTGGTGCCATAAATAGAGCTCTCTTCCCGCAATTCCCCTCTCTGTGGGAATTGTGCAATGATTGTGAAGGTTTTCTGTTCACAGAAACTCTCCCATCACACGTGTCAGACCTGCCTCCAGCCTCCCACAGAAGTGGGGCAGGTTTGCTGGGAGTTCTGTGAATTGTGTGCTGGATGTGTGATGGGAGAGTGCCCTGAGCTGCCCACAGCCCTCACTCCTACAGCAGCTGGGTGTGGTGCTGAGGTGATCTTGTCCGGGTGATAACACCGTTGTTAAATGGAGCACTGGGCTCAGTGAGTTGTGTTATCTTCTCAGGTTTTCCAGATGAGCCAGTCTGTAGCTGGATGCCTGGGTTGCTGATTACAGCAACTGCAGGATGCATCCCACAGGCTGAGGAATGGCAGCTGGGAACATCAGGGATGCAGGGCTGAGTTCCACTGACCTTGCCATGCAGGAGACACGGGATGTCCTCCTGAATGCAGCAAGAACGTTGGGGAAGATGAAGGATGCTGAATTTTAACGTGCTGTGAATTTTGGTAACTTAAATTCACAGTTACGAAAGTTGTGTCTTGCCAAGTCCTAGGTGTACATTGGTAGGAGAAGGACCACTGAAAAATCTGCAACCTGCAGGCAGTTTAAAAATAACACAGCAGACAAGAGCTGCAGGCAAATTTGTAAGGCAAGCGTGCTCTGTTTGCTGATGAATTGGTTTGTGATGCAGCTCTGCATGTTTTCCCCTTTACTGTCATTGCATCTCTCTCTGCAATTCATATATCGAGCTAAAAAAAGAAAGAAAGGTTCCCTTTGGTCCACTGCAGAGGGTAGAGACAGTGAGTGGAATCAAAATGACCTTTCTGGCTTTTGGGATAGAGGTGCCTTTACCACCAGTAACTTTCAGTGCTGCCTGGAATTCAAGACTGCCTCCAGAAAGGAGGTGAGGGGGGATGACACAGGGGTAGCTGAGCTTTTCAAGGGTTCCTGTGTCCTCCTGGTCACTCCCAAACTGAGCCAGCACCTCCGTCAAGGTGCTCCTTGCTGAGGGTCCTTGTCAGTGACAGGAGCTGCAGGGCATGGAAGGCAGAAAGATGGTTTAACAATAAAGATTATCCTGAGTATTGTGGAAGAAAATGCAGGAATAATCCCCCTTTTCCTTAGTTTAGCATGCTAAAAAAGAAAAAAACTGACTACAGTGACTGAACATGTGCAGGATAGGGATAAGTGTGTCTGGAAGCCTTTGAATGCTTCTGTCTTATGTTCCAGAGAAGCAGAATTCAAACTGAAGAGCTTTTTTATTGCAGAAGTTAGATGTTTCCTGTGATGGAGCTCTTCCTTGTTCTAAAAATGTTTTCTGTCACCTGCATTTCTGCAGACATGTTCTCTTTCTTGACTCTCTTTGAAAGAGAACCACAGCAGAATGTTCCAATTTGAAGTTTCCATTTCAGTTTTTTGAACAGAGTATTTTGATTTTTGCAATTTTGAATGCCTGTTAGAAATTAGAACTGAAAATTCTAAAGAAGTTTTTTATGAACCTGAAATTTATGTAATTTTTGAAGGACTTTGAAGCTGTGAATGTTTCAGTATTGTTTGGGATTGGTTTACACAGAATCCTTGTAAAAGAGAAAACCTAGTTCTTAACAGCTTAGACATTTTGAAAGGCAAGGAACCTGTAGTAATTATTGAATGTAATCATGAGCTGATTTTGGGTGCACAGCTGCTTATGTGACATAGATTGTTTCTCAGACACATCGTATTCATTGCACAAAAAAACCACTGAAGTAAAGTAGGGGAAATTTCAAGTTTGAGGTGCAAATTCAGGCATTTACCGATCCAATTTTTTAGGTTTTGTATGGTCAACAGTGTAAGGAAAAAAATAGCTTGAATTCTTCACTCTTATTGCAGCCCTTTATGTTCATGATTTCCCGCCGTGGATTTCATCTCTCAGAGTTTAACCTCACAAGGAACAGATGGAGAGTGGGCCAGGTTTATCCACATGGCATCCACGTCATTCCCTGAGTTACCTTGGGGGGAAAATCTGGCACAGAAAATTTGTGCAGGCTGCAGACTCAGGGAGATCCATGGAGGCAAAGATAAATAGCAGGGAAATACAGAGACAGCTCTGGCTTCAGCTTCCCCTCAGTAAAGGCTGTGCTTGGGCTCAATCGCTTTTCCTTTTGCTGGGCGACATAAATCCTGATTTTTTTTATACTTCCCTGCATGAAAATGCAAGTTTACTATGTGGTCTCCAAAGTCTGAGCTTTCATTTTTAGTTCAAAGGTTTGCCATTTGTCCTTGTTCTATAATTTAACATTTTTCTCTAATTGAAGAAAATAAAATTAAAACTCCAGAACATAGCTTGTGGGTGGTAGGAGGGGGCTGTGCTTGCCAGGGAAGTTTATTTCCATTTTGTCATGCTGAGCCTCCTTCAAAGTATTTGGATTTTAAAACCAGGTTCCCTTGACATGAATGGGGAAACAGATTATGCTTATCAAAGGAAAGAGAGCAGGGAAGTGGCAACTCCAGCTAAATCTCTTAGATAAAAATATGTTTTGTATGCTTCAGGTTTTTGATTTCTTCCAGAAAATGTTCCTTTGGAAAGTTGACATATCACCTACCAGCATTACCACCAAGTGAGCCAAGGTGCAAAGAAATTAATTTTGTGCTTTTGGATCATTGTGTCAAGTTCCAACACCACTTGCTGTGATTTACAATGCACGGTGTGACATTAGCAGTTCATTAGCAAAATAAGTTTGTCAGTGTCTGCATGAAGGAAGCCACAACACGCCTTACCTGGGTAAGAAAGAGCTCAGTAACAATAAGAAAATGAGACTGATGAAGGCTTGCAGTGTGTAATCACTGTTAATTCAGTTACCTGAGCCTGTACAACGTCTTTGGGGAGGGGAAAGCTGCCTTTTGCAACCTCTCCTGCAGTGAGAGCTGGCTCAGGCAGCAGAGCAGCATCTCCCCAGATCCACAAAAAATCCATTCAAATAAAATAAAAATCCTTTCAGATGGGCACTGCCTCTGCAGAGGGCCACGAGCCAGCGTGTGCCAAGTCTGTCCCTCCGGCAGCTGCAGGGGTTTGTGCCACGTACGCTGCAAATCCCCAGGGCTGGGCACTTTCCCCAGGCTCCTGGAGAGATGCTGTGCTGCAGGACACAGGCAGGCCCAGCAAGCACAAGGGGTGTTTGGGATGAGGCTGCCATGCCCTGAGAGCAGGAAAGTTGTCTGCACTGCAGGACCAGCCTTTCATCACCTGCACTTGTTTAATTAGCTGTAGCCTTGCTGCAAACCTGTTGAAAGGATGTTTTTTATAGCATCCTCAGGGAGTCTGCAGACTCAAACACACCCTGGGCTGACTCCAAGAGGCACCTTCAAATCCCTTCCACTGCAGATATCCCTGACAGCAGCTGCCTTTAGAGGGACACCAGGGAAGCCACAGGGCACTGTGCTTGCCAGCAGGAACCCACCCACTGCTTTTTCTGGGATTCATGGCCCAGGACTGACCTGCTCAGAGTGTCTCCAGTCTATGGGAGTCTGACATACAGCTCTCACTTCACATCTATCCCAAACTTGTCTGTTCAAGAATTAATCAAATCCTCATGTCCTATGCACTCTCATGCCCTTGTAATTCCATGCATAATTTCCTTCTTTGCTTGAACACATCACAGCTCTCAGTTGGTGCTGTCACTGTTCAATGCCACTGCTGCAGATGGAAAACACTCTGTGCTCTGTGAAATGTAAGAGCATCTCCTTTTGTTTTGTTTTCTCCTTTATCACTTCTGCTGCTTCACAGTCTTGTTTTCCTCCCACCCATCAGCAACAAATACACCTCAGTCACAGTCTCTGGTGCTCACTCCAGGCTCTACAGCACGTGACAGAGATTTGGGAGAAGGAATATTTGGACAACAAAAATCTGACATAAACCAGAACAGCAACAGGGAAAGGTAGACAGAAAACAGGCACAGTGACCAAATTCAACTGTTGTCAAAGGTTGTGCATCCAATGGGGCTCCTTGTAAAACTGTTCTAAAGCTACCAGTGATTTATACACTTGGCTGGTATGGAAATTGTAATGAAACCCTTCTTGGGAGGTCATTTCACCTGAATGAAAGGTTAAATACTTTCTAGAGATGGTTTGCTCTGCTGGACATAACGTTCTGTAAATATGAGACACATGTAGGAAATACTTAAAGGGGAACATTGTTTAAATAATCATTTATTTCTTCCACTGTCTACTGGTATTTCTCAACAAGGCAATTATACTAAATACTCAGCAATTCTCCAAAGCAAGCTACTATAAACGCCCAGCACCTTTGAAAAGAAACATCTGTGCTAAACACAGAGCAGAGTCAGATGCTCCCAAGTCCCCAAGGGTGATGGCACTTCTCACCTGTTAAATCCTACATTAAACATCACCATTAGCATGGAACTTTCTCAAAGCTCACACAAGGGTTTTAAAGCACTGGTCTAACCAAACTGCAGCATGCTTTCTAAAATTCAATTCTTCACTGGTTGAGGGCCAGGAGAAATAATTGCTTATCAAATTTACTGTACTGATTATCACTATTTGCCTGAACCAAGACCACAATCAAATCCTAATGGGAATGGCAGGATCTTCAGAGCAAGGATAAACATGTAAATTACTCTAAATATATGAAACTGTCTCCTCTGCAGCTCTTGGAATGACTCCATTCCAGGTTGTTTCCTTCTTCTATTATAGGAACTAGGAAAAATAATCTACTGAGTTGTAATCCTTGGCCTGTGTAAGAAACAGAAAAATAGAGAGACAATATCCCACATGGCAACAACAAAATGAGAATTTGGCAGGAGGACAGCCATGTCCATTAACTCTCTGTGTCACCAAGCAGCCAAGCAGGGAGAACTATGGAAGTAATTGCAATTCCTCTTGCTAATGTGATTTATTGGCTGTGTCTGCATTAGCAAGAAATGCAGTGTTAGAAGTGGGGCTGTGAGCAGCTGCTGCTGGGGACTCGACACCTCCTGGCTGCATTTGTTAAGCAGCAGTGGTGTGATGCTGTGACTCCAGCCTGACAGTGAACGAGCTCCTTCCCCACAAAGGCAAAGGAAACAAGATTCTTCTTGATAATAAAAATACCAGCCAAACTAAACAACCATCCTTCCAAAAATAAACTAAGAGTGCCCATGTTTTCTTCCCAGAGGATGGATAAAGATCATGATTTGTCTTACAAAATTGCAAGATTCAAAAGCCCCGTATCACACACACAGATTCATATGATTTGTTGGTATCAAAATTCACCAACTTTCACCAAGATTGGCTCCTAAATTTTCGGTAAAGTCAAAGTTCTCTTGTATTGCATTTTTTTTTCCATATTAGAGCTTATTTGAAATGTCCATATATTGCATTTTTCCATTATAAATTACTGCGTCCAGAGTGGCAAGTACCTTCCCAAGGCCTTTCAGCAACACATTTTGGCATTAATGAAATTGCTATGCATAAATTAACAATGGCAATTTCAAAATTCCTGGAATGATCTGAGGTTGTGACAGAAAAAGCAAATTTAATGCACAGATGGATGAGTTTCTTCCAGCTTTTCTTCTAATGCTCGTAGTGCACTGAATTTAATGGAGAAAGGACCCTGCATTTAACAAGAGCTGTACTGGTTTTATTAACTAGAGTCAGTGTTCTTGCAGTTCAGTGCAACAGCTGAGCTTTGTATTCATTTTTTAGTTCATAAAACATTCTTTCCATGCAAACTAGAGAATTGTTGCTAAAAGCATTTCAGAAAAGACATCATCACCATTTCTTGAAATGGTTAGGTTTGAATGAACAGGAGAGATATCTTGCAAAGACCATTTTAAATTCAGGTTGTTTTCAAGGAGAAAGCCTGTGGGTTGGTGAGGTGGTACTGCTCCCAACAACAGCAACAGCCACAGAACAAACCTCAGCAATATCTCTGCACATGGTTAAAATCCCCAGGAATATTGGACAATACTTTGAACAAGTAGGATGTTTAATGACTGCAGTGGTTACACCTCAAATGGAAATACACAGAGGAAGAAACATATTCAAAGGGTCAAAGAATGCCAGAGCTAAACTAACATGTACATGATAACTGCTGAGAAATGACTTTTTTATAAATATATTTTAGAAGTGTGCTGGTAAAAGTTCTCCCACAGCTCCCTTTAAGTGCTGGCAGCTTCCCCTGTGTGTCACCCTGTGGCTGATGCACCAGGCATTGTCCTGCTCCTCTGGACCAGCCTGTGGATCAAACAGGAGAGGATGGAGCAACTCTGAGTTGCACAAGATTTCCCCACTCAAAATTCCCCCACTCAACATTTTCCTTCGTCAAGGAAGCTCAGGGCTGGGGCCAGCAGGGTGGAGGTGGAGCAGCAGGAGTGCCCTGGGACACCAAACCTCATACAGACACTGCTGAGCAGAGATGGCTCCAGTTCTGTGTTTAGAGACTAGATTGATAATGTAATGGTGTAAAAACAAAAAAAGAAAATGTGGAGAATCTACAGTTTTGAGAAGTGTCCAGGGAGCACATGATTACACTTCTGTTCTTCTGGTCAGGGCTTATGCAAAAGAACAAAATTTAACAACCATTTCCCAAACTAAAGCATTCTCTTGGTACAAATTTTGTTAATTTTACTGGCCACAAGTTTTAAATTCACATTTTTTTAAACCAACAATCCCAGACAACTCCTTGGTCTCCAGCTCTTGATTTTCATTTGGGACATGTTTTTGAGACAGAAACCTCTAATGAGTGTTTTTCCAACACATTTGCCTTTCATCAGCAAGAATATTTGACTTTCTTTTCTTGCTTTCTTCTTCTATTTTTTTAATTCTTAATTTATTACTTTTTACACAGAAGGGATAACCAGCTCTGTGACAAAACTATCATTTTATAAGCACCACAGAATATGAACCAAATTTCTGTTTCAATGCATGAGGTTTTTATTAAACAAGTAAATAATAGTCTTGTTCATTTCAGCCATATCCTGGGCCTGTTTTCATGTCTCACAAAGCCCAAACAGCTTGGAAAGAAAACCAGCATGGAATATTTTTACCCTGTCTGACCTAAATTTATGTATATTTTAGTTCTTCCAAGAGAAAGAGAAGTGGAATAACTACTCCCTCTTTTCAGTTTCTTCTCAGCACTCATATTTTAACTGTGCTCTCAGCTGCCTGCATGAGTCACAGAGCTGGAAACAAGAACCCCCCAACAATATTGTAATAACTGCTTCCTCAGGAGGGAGCTCTGTGTGTTTTGGGGGATACCACTAAAAAGCCACAAAAATCTCCTGAAAGCTTCCTTCTGCTAGAAACCTCCATGGGAGCTAATAGAGGAAGTGACAATATCTTTGCTGCAAAGAGAGATTATTTATGAGTGTAATAACAACAAAGATACCTGAGGATTTCCATACAACTTGAAATTCATGTAATAGTTCTCCAATTTGCAAGGATTTCAGACTGCTGTTGACTTTGTGGATTGTTTTGTGTAATGATAGTATTGAATTTCACTGGTCTAGGCATAATTTGGATTTGGTTCTGTGAAGTTCCAAGAAACTTTGAAATCCACAGGCTTTTACAAGAACTGGGAGGGTGCTCAGTGCTTGCCACACTGATCCACACTATTCCAAGATAAGTTCACCCAGTGCCTGTCCCTTCCTGTACAGTGCAAGTTACATCCAAACTAAATCTATTTAGAAACAATTGGGGAAGCTCATGGCAGAAAACCATCCTTCATTTTGAAATGCCATCAGTTATTGAGAACAAGCCAGACCTCTCTTCCTTTGGTTCATGTCTGGACTGAGCAGGGCACAGCAAACCGGGTCAAGGATCTTGTGCAGTGAGACGAAAAAGAATAAAAGGTCAACTTAACCATAAACCAAAATCACTGGGGGTCAAATGGATTCACAGAGCAAACACACAACAGTAAAAAGATGTTGTGAAACATTAACAGAGGCTCTTGGTATCAAATATGCCCATCAGCTCTGCAGCATTTCCAGGCCTGTGTGATTATGCCTTAGTGTGCCCTGCCTCAGTCCTGTTGGCTGGAGTTTATCTGCCTCTAACACAGAGATTCAGCCCTAAATTCCTGCCCATGAGGTCAGACAAGGAGCTGGTCACACTGAAATCACATTTCCCTATCAGAGACTCTTCCCTTTCTCACTGGTTTACCCTTCTTCCCCTTCTCTGCACCCATTCTGCTTTCACAGGTTTTTTGCTGCTTTTGCTGTCATTTCATCCCTGCTCAGGTCTGACTGCTCATCCTGCAGCCTCCCCTCCCTGCTCAGGCAGTTTGCTGAGCCTCTGCACAGGAGCAGTCTGACTTTAATCAAGACTACGCAGGAAAAACCTTTCTTCTCCAAGAAAGCTTTTTGACATTACAAGTATTCAGGGTTCATTTGCAACATTGGGTAATGAAGCAGAGCTAAAAATACCATATGTTCCTTTGACATTGCCCATTCATTGCTATAAATGACTGGAATTTCAGTGACTGCAGAACAAAACATGTTTTATGTTTTTGCTTTTATGTGAAGCTGTGTATAAAACTCTTTGTCACTTGGAATATCCCGGTGTTTTACATAAAATAACAAAGTTTATTTGGAAAAGGCAGCGAAGCCTGCAGCTTGTTTTCCTCTCATTTTCTTTAATGAATGAGGAGAGATCTTAGAATGTGTGATCACAGGAGTGGAACTGGCTACATTTTCTCAGTTATGAGAAAATACAGTGAGGAATTTATTGAGTCTGCCCCCCAGAACATCACCTCTGATTGGCAATTCAGTGCACTGGATAAGCAGAAATCTTTTCAATCAGCTTCAAGCCTCCTCTGCAATCTGTGTAAATCTATTTCAACAATGGAATAAGATTATCAAAGCGAGAGAGAGAACTGACACATAGGGCCAGATTGTTTGAAGATGTTTATTTTAAGTCATTGCACATAACCTTATTCACTATATTTGGTTTTTGAACTCAGAGAATTTTTTTCCCCTAGTAATTAAAACTCTGAAGGCGGACACTCTTGCCTGCACAATAAAAGAACTTATAATATTTTAGAAAGTATTAAAAAAACCCCTATAAAAAACCTCAACTAATTTCTTCCTTTCGAGTGCTGAAATGATCTAATGCTATTAATAGAAGATTCTTTCTCTGTGGAAAATTCATTCTTCTATTTAAAGCTACTGGGGAAAAGCTTGAAAGAACAAAAAATTATGATTCTGCCATCTGGCTCTCAGTATAGCCTTCAGATGATGAGTTCAGATAGTGGCTTTAAAATGCACACATGTATTTGGAAAGAAGGCAGGATGATAGACAAGGCATCATTTCTGCACACAGTTACATCCCATGGCTACACCCATGCTGGAATCCCACCCAGCTTGTCCCTTAGTGCTGGGGGAAGCAAACTGGGGGATCCCAGACTGAGAGACCTGAAAACCACAGTTTTTCCTTCATGCCCAAAACAAGGCAGAGCTAACGCAGCAGCAGAACCTCCCCAGGTGCTGCTCAGCCAAGCCTGAACCTAACCCAGATGCCCCAAGATGAGAAGAGCAGATGTTGCTCTGTCCCCTTGATCTCCCTGCAGAGGGATGAAATTGATACCAGAGCTGGGATGACATTTCATGTGGGCAAAGGATGAGAATTCCTGTCACAGTAAATCAGCAAACAGAACACTTCCCCAGGAGTTAAAGGGACATTTTATACTGAATAGCTCATGTCCTGCTTCCAGGCACCTGATCCATTAGGCTTCACTTCCTTGACATGTGCTGGCACTTGGTGATTTCCTTCACATGCTGACCCAGCACCCAGGTGCCATTCTAGGGATTCACTCCAGAGTTATGAGAGTTATGTGTCTTGTGCCTTCCTGGTGGGATCATGCACAGATCATATCCACAAAAATACAGCGCTGTCCAAAACATGTGATTCACAATAAACACAGTGAAACCTGAACAGAAGGCTTAAAGCTGAAAAACAAAAACTTCTCTGGATTTTGTTCTTGGTTTAATAAGGAAAGGGAGACAAAGTATTTGTAAAGTGAACATTGCTAGAGATCTCTGAGTAACCCCAACCCAATTCCATCTCTGCACCATCTGCATGGCTGAGAGCTCTAAAATGGAGAGCTAAGCAGGATTCTCCATTAGCAGGGTGCTGGATGGGAGGAATTATGTATTTCCATGATGTGTGCATGGAATGGAATTAGATACAGCAACTCAGAGCCCCAAACACAACTTTTCTTCCACGAGAAGATGTATCTTCTTCCCTTAGAAGATACAGACATGCCAAGCAGGTCTTGGTTTACAGACTCTTGGATTGGTATCCAATAAATTGAGTTTTAGGGCATCGAGTAACAGATCAAAATGACCACAATTTCAATGGTATAAAGTGCAGATCCAGTAGAAATTCACTCTGCCCTCTCAAATTGTTTAAAATACATTGATTAGTCCACACTGTCCCTGCAAGCTTTTTGCTGGATCAGGTTAACATTTCTCTGCACCACTTGCACTTTGTGCCGTATCAAGAATTGTCTATCATTACCCAGCTGGCATCAATCTGGCATAAAAGCACAGAGCTGGCATAAAGTGTATCACAGCTCTGGCTGATTTGACAGAAATATGGTCATTTGCCCATGCCTGCTCTGCAGAAAACCTGTCCCGCTGTTAAAAGCCCTCATGCACAGATCTGGTGTCAACATCAGCCTCTCGTACGACGGCAGAGCTGGCAGTGCCACAAGGTGATGGGAAATTAATGGAACATCCATCCCTGCCTGTGCCCCAGCCCTGAGCTCAGCGTGGCAAAAACGAGACATCTCATGGTGGCTCCAGCCCCTGTGCACTTCACTGTGCCCAGTGACCTCTGCTCTCATCAGCAGCTCCTGCCACAAGAACAGCGAGGAGAGGATTTTCTCAGGGTGTGAAAATCCTGCAGCCAGCAAGCAGGATGCACAACAGATCTGTTTTCAGAGCAAACAGAAGCACTTCCATCATGTCTGCTCTTCTTGGCTTTGGGCTTTTGGCTTGTGCACCACAAGTTCAGTAGCTATTCTGTAGTCTGTATCTATATATTATATCAATACTGTATATAGGCATGCATTACACATTGTATTATGTAACTACATGTTGGAAATCTTAAAAAAAACCATCAAAGAGTCTGCTGCTAGTATGAATTTGATTACAAAATAGCTGCATCTTGTGGAGGTCAGAATGAGAGAGGGTTTGGGAGCTTGATTTTAGGATGGCACAGCCAGCACCAGAGATCCTGTAAAGCCAGCCCAGCTCCCAGCAGAACCCAGGAAAGCTCAGCCTGCCTGCTCAGCCAGGCTGGTCCTAACCCCTCCTCACCAATGCATCTCGTACAGCCGAGCAGCATGCATGATGGCTTTCAAATAAAACAAGATAAGGCATGAGTTAGAAGTTCGATTTTGGATCTATTACAGTGCTGTCTTACACGTTCATATTTATAATGCTTGAGTGCCTAAATGCACAGTGAAAGGGTTGTAAACAAGAGTTAACTGCAGATCCCATTAAAGGGATCTTTGGGTCACCTCATCTCTCCTGGCTTTTCTTTTCTCTCATTCTTTTCTTTCCTTTTTTTTGTTTTCTGTTTCCCCACCCCTGGCCCGCAGAGCTGGCAGAAGGGCAAGAGGAGAAGGGCAGTCCTACTTTGCATTTAGGCAACATTAAAAGTGAAAAGCTTTGACATCTCCCAAGCCAAAACTGGCCAAAACCCCCAGACGTTCGTGTTCCAAATTGCAAATTTTTCTTATTTGTTGAAAGTGTTCCAGGGTGGCTTCAGGATATGCTGAGCCAGCCTAAAGGCAAGTTTAACTTTTGTTTTGACCATTTAGAAGGAAAACAACTCTATTCCATAATGCACTTTGGCACTCAGTAAATAAATTTTACCATGGCAACTGGAAAGCCACTCGAGCTGTGAAGACACAAATTCTTAATTAAAGTGGTCCTTGACATCTTGTTCTACAAACTAACCTGGGCACTCTACAGTCATTAAGAATAAAAAGCCTACATGAAGTAGCTTAGTATCATGTATTAGTGTCATGTTCTCCAGTTGTTCCTTCAACACAACAGCTGAGTCTTACATAACCCTGTTTTGTAATTATATACCCAAGTGTTTTCCAGAGGAGGAAAGCGAAAATGTGTAGTGGGACCTGAGTCAGGTTGATTCGGAGGAAACAGAAACTTCACATCTGAATGTTGTTCCAGAACTCTGCCTTTTGGCTGCTTTAGCTAAATCCTTAGCCCAGCAAATTCTGTCTGGTCACAGGCTGAGGAAGTTCCCCCTCTGTGATACCTTGTCTTGCTCTGAACATGGTAGAATTCAGAGGTTGTGAGGTCCGAGGGTGCACAAACGCATAATGTAACTGTTTGGGTTTTTTTTACCAAACCTGAATGCTGTGCAGAATGACTGCACTGATTGCCACAGAAAAATATTTTCAATTATTGTAGCTTGCAGCTGTACACAAAGTAGGTGCATATTTAGACCTAATTTGAGATATAGCTGCCACAGCTGGAGATATGAATCATGTAATGGTTCTGGGCTTGGGCTGTTCTGATGTGGAAGCACTCAGCTGCTCAAGCAGAGGCAGGAATTGCCAATCCACGCCTTCGGTTCATCATCCCCTCCTTGACTCCGTGCCCTCACTCCGCGCTAACAGAAGGACAACTTCCCAGGGCTCACAATTTCCACAACGAGACCTCGCTGCACAAGCAGAATTTCTTGCCATGATTCTTCTCAAAATAGATTAATCTTTGTAGAAAATGAGAGCAGAGGCTAATGAGGGTTGAGGCACAGATGAGATGGCACCAGCAGCTACTTCTACAAACAGAGCAAAGTGATAGTTTCTAGCACAACATTTAATAAAACCAAGCCCTAGCAGGATGCACAGCCACAGGGGAATTTAGTTTGAAGTCAGATTTGATGCTGACTGGCTTTCTTCAGTGAAATGCATGACACGTGGCCTCCTTATCTCACCTTATCAATTTCATCAGATTTTTAATGAGGAGAAATAGAAAAAGTAAACAGTTCTCTTCTTACAATATCAATTTTCTTTCTATGCTGCTTACTTTGAATAACCACAGTTCAATTTTAGACCCCTGTTCAATATTTCATTCAAAAGATTTCACAAGCATCTTTGAAATGCTATTTTGAATCTTCAGCAATGTTGAATGCAAATTTCCTGGGATTTTCCCCCCTCTCTGGGCTCTGTTTCTCAGAGTGGTGGAAGAGCTGTTTCTTGGTTTGCTTATGAATCCAGTTCCATTCCCAACTGAGAGAGAAGTGAGAACTCTGCCGACCAGGATACAGATGAACTGTGGGCAATTTTTGTATTAGCCCCCTATCTGTAGATGGTCCATAAAAATCTAGATGTCATTCAGGGATGTGCCACTTTCTATTATGAATTATGAATAAGAAATCATGAATTACTCCAAAAAAAAAAAAAAAAAAGTCCAGTGAGATAAGCATCAGTGTTTCAGCAGTTACGGAATGACAGAAATATTTGTTTCTTGATACATGTGCAAATAACAGTAACTGGCATTGAGAATGGTGTTTGGGAAGTTGCTGTGCAATTTTACACTCAGAAGAAAATAATCTGATGTGTCATTTGACATAAATTACCTCCTCTGGATGCAGATCACTGCAGTTCTGCCCCATTTTAATTGGGTTTTGCTGTGCTAACTTCTTTGGATTATTGCATTTATCACCTTCCAGATGACTGTTAAGTCCTATATTGAAAAGGAATTATCACCTATCTTTCATCTTCCAAGTAAGAAAAAATAAGAAAAACTGGGGAAAGTTCTCATTATCTGGAGTAAAGGGAGAGGTGAGAGGATCCTGCTGCTTTTCTCTAATTTGGGCAGTGCTTTTAGCTGACTTCCAGTGGCAGTGCAGGTGTAACACACCAGGGAAAGTCTCCATGGGGCACTGGGTTTGTACCTTAAAATAGGCCCAGTTTTATTCCTCTGGCACTGAAAACAAGGGAGAAGACTTTTGGTATACAGACACAGAGAGAAAACCAGTTTGGCTTTATTACCATTGCCAGGTGTGTGAAATATATCCCCTTGAAAATTGCATATATCCACCCCCCACTTTATTTTTTTTCTTTTTTTTTTTACAGTGGGAGAGGGGCAAGAGAAAGGGATGGATCTCCTTGGCCATCTGAGTAGACTGCATGTGGATCAAATTTTCAAGGCTTATTCCCCAAAAATGAAAATCAGAAATTTACATTCTGAAAGTTTGATACTTGGATGTATTTGTCCATCTTCCCAAGTGCCAAGAGGTAGTGGTGCCTGGTGATCCTGCCTGGATAATCTTGCAAGAGACTCAGCTCTAATTCTGGCATAAAATATAGTGCTGCAAAAATAACATTAGGGTCTGATAGCTCAGTTTTCTGTGAGTGACAGAGCTTACCTCTTCTTGAAAAGCATTAATAGATTTTGCAGAGAGACAATAGAAATTAATTAAATTTTCTGGCTCACATGGTTATTCAGTAGAGCTTGGTAAAGGTTGAGTCATAAGGGCTCAACAGCCCATGGTTTAATTTAAGTTACATGACTTCTAAGAAAATCTCAAGATTTTTGGGGGAGGGAGATGAACTTTTTATAGAAAGATTTAAAGAACAAGGAAGAAGCAGGGAATAAATCTGAAGGAATTTGGTGCACAAAGCTGGACAAAGTTGGCACAAAGATGGGATGGAGAGACCCATCCTTCATGTGTAATAATCCTGACCTTTGCTTTAGTTTTAAAGTAATACTTGGTAGCCAAATTATATAAAATAGAAGCAGAAGCAGAAGGTTGGGAGAGGGCTGGCTGAATTAAAATATTCCAATAACTGTCAGATTAGACATGTGTGACATTCTCCTCTTCAACTGAACAGAGTGAAGTCAGGAATTCGCTGTACAATTAACAAATCATGGGATAGTCAAACAAATCCGTGCTTTCATCAGCTTCTACCATTTCCTCACATTACTTCTTAAATTGATTTTATATTGCAGGCCTATATATTCCCCTAAATACATTTCTCTGAATATGTGGAGCATGAAAAATTAATCCATTAACAGGTATTCTTTAACTAGGTCTCGAGAGTGCTGTGAGCCTGAATTATGCTGCATTTTCCAGTATCTTTTTAATTTTGCATGTTCTAGATAAAAAACAGTTTCCTTTAAAAATCATTGCTCTCTTCTCTGTAATGGTGACAGGAGGGGAAGAGGATATTGAAAAGTTCCTCATCAGCATAAATAAATTAAAGTCCCCACTTCAGAGAAGCCAAGAGGAATGCAGCTCCATTAAATGTTTTAAGAGGAAGCTGGAGGCAGAGATGACCAAAGTGAAGCTCCCCTGTCTAAATATATATGCAACCCTCTCCACAGTTGAATTTTTAAATGTCACATAATCTATTAAACTGAAACATCTTTGAAGGTAGAGCAGGGATTGTGGTACTCTGTATTTAAATAAAGGGGTATCACATTTGCAGTTTTTAAACCTGTATTTGCAGGCTGGAATGCAGCTTTCTCGTTTTTTTCTGCCTCTCCCCAAGCTCCTCCTCTCTTTGTCATCCCTTTCTCTGCTGCCTGGTGATGCCTCCTTTTGCAGGATTTCAAAGATTTGCAATAATTTCACAGCAGTAATCCTGTCATCCAGCCAGGGAGATCTATGTACTCTATTTATAAACTGATACACTTCCACTTGCTGCACAATAGCGAATTCATGATCAAATTAAATATTATTTTAGGAAGCTTCTCACACAGCCAGTGTTGTCAGCTCAGGATTCAACCCCAAGTTTTATGGTATTTATGCTTCAGTGAGGTGGTTTTCAGGCAGATATCGATATATTAAACACTATTTATATTTCTAGTGTCACTTTTCATAAAGAATGTCTGTGCATGGATCAAGATATCCCAAACATGGAAGATCTGTTTATCTTTTCTTTGTACAGTCCTACCACTGACTTTGCCTGGTGGCCTTGAGCAACCTTTCCCTTCCCTCTGGGTTTCATTTATCCTCTTTGAGCAAAAAGGCTACAAGGAATTTAATTTACTTTGAAAGGTATGATTCCCACTTGCAGCGTCTGCTGGAGTCCTGGGATAATAGATGGATGTGTGTTTAATAGAGAGGACATTGCTGGCAGCTGCTTTGGCAGGAGGATCCTTCCCTGTGACAGCAGCACCATTTCAGTGCTTGGGAGGAGAAAAGGAGAAATATGCCAGAGTTTCTAAGGTGATCCTGCTCCATTCATCCTGGCAAACTTTAATTTTTGAATACCAGCCTTTTCTCAGCAGGATCTCCTTACATTTTCCACTGCCATTCATCGTGTTTTAATGACAGTTTTATCTTGAGTTATGGGCATATTTTTCACCTGGGTTTCAGGCACAGTATGTTTTTATCAGCTTAATTCATTTTGTAGGCATCTTGCTTTCTGGGCTGTTTCTTTTAGGGTTTTCTTTTTTTCCTGATAATCTCATTTTTACACGGGCCCTTTCCTAGAAATTAAGCACCTGGATGCACTGGAGACCCCCTATCCTCCCCAAAATAAAGATGCATTTTGGCTCTTATTCCTTCAACCCTTCTGAATTGAGCCCTGAGCACCACTCAATATTAAATTCATTATTCACTTCTTGTGGGTTCTAAAACTGCTGTTTGATAAAGCAGTTGTTTACTGTGTCCAAAATTATCCCTCTTGTCTTGAAGAGAAAAGGATCCAGGCTGTTAACCTCTTACCATTGTTACTATTCTGCAATTTACAGCTTTTCGTTATAGTCTTTTTTCCCACTAAAAACTGTAAATTCCTAAGTCCCATTTAAGTCTTTTACTCACTTGACATATTTTTTTTTTTCACCACGATGGTCTTGCAAATATTAACAACCTCTGTAAACAAGACCAAACCACAGAGGGGAAACTCCTCCTTAGGCTGGTCCCTGAAGAACCACTTGGAACAAATGGCTTTGCATAATCCAGCTTTTTCTAATTAGCATCTCTGGCAAAAAGCCACTTGGGTATATTTGATATGCTTTTATCTTAAGATTAAATTTACATCTGCTGCTAGGTAGCTCTGATATCTTCATTCTTGTTTTAGATCTCTGTCATAAGATGATTATTGTGTGATCACTACTCCCAGCAAACCAGCCCCTGTTTGTGAATGGCTGAGGCTCAGCTGCAGGGCTCTACAGTCCTGCCTAGTAAGAATTTTGGGGGGGTTTTGCAACTTGCCTCTTAAAGGAATTCAAAAAATATTGTTGTAAAAGCTGCAGGGCAGGTTTAGAGCACTTTTGGAGCCATATAACAACTCTAAATAAGATGTAAAAACAAGATAACTGATAAATAAGAATGTTTTTTTGAAGAGATTGCAATTTAAATATTCAAAAGGAGGTGAGTCCATCTTTACGAAACAGACTACAGCACAGACTTGAATGAATTTTCCAAAGTTTTGAAGAACTGAATGAAGAACAGATCCTTTTCCTAATCCAGTTTGCTAACCACAAAACTTTTTCCTACCACACACAACTAAGCACTTTTAAATACAATTTTTCAAGGGCAGATTCACTATCAGTGCTATAAATTTTCCAGTTCTTGTGAAATCAGTTGATCTATTACTGATTATATCAACTGAGGATCTCTGTATCAACAGGACTCTCTAAAACAAAGTAAGTTAAACAATAAAAATCAAAGGAAAGTGCTCTCAGAAACACTAGAAACATTAACAAAATTTCTTGTGCCATGAAAAAATCCATAACTTAAAAAAAAAATTATGTTTTAATGGATTTTTTTTTCAATGCTTGGAAACAATGAGAAAGTTCTCTGGTCACAGTCGGAAATGTGTAGATCAGATCAGTCATACATGCATTTTATTTTAAGAAGTTTCACTATTAGGTTCCCTACAGCTGCTTTAGTGAGAGTCTTTACTGTAAAGTGCCAGAAAGGATGGAAAATATCCTACCATGCAAAGTTCTCTCTCCTAGCCATCCCTTTCTGAGATTAGAAACATAAAAATCAAACTGTAATGCAAAGGTAAAGTGACTGCTGCAAATCAAACAGGAATCTAATTCCGTTCACCACACAAGCCTTGGGGATTTTCCTCATTTCTGAGCTAAATCAGATTTCATTTGATGGCCATTCATTAAGGAGAACATTCCTATTTCCCCAGGTAAGGAGATTTCTTCCTCCAAAGAGCTTCATAGTCCACTTTTGCTTCACCACACGAGTCTGTTGAGTGTTCAGGTCAAAACCACAGAGCAGGAAAACACTAATGCAAAACTGGAAATCCTTTACTTGTTTGCATTTGAGTTTTTTCATCTCAAACACCATCAGGAGAGTGAGGAAAACTGCTCCAGTCACACAAGTCTGAAGTTATACTGGGCACTTTTTACTAAGACCATACTGAAATAAATACCAAAATGCTATCCCCATGAGGTCTGCTATAAATCAGCTCCTTTTCAACTCATTAAAATCTACATAAATCACATTCTGTTAGATCAGGGTTGCTTTATAATTGCAAAATTGTGTCAGATTTCCAGCAGAAACAAGGGCTTGGTGCTGGACAAGATTTGAGCTCCATAAATTAATCAAGTATAATTTGCCCACTTGTAGTATCAATAATCATACAGCATTCATAGCATGCTCTTATGTCCAACATTTAATGCTTACAGTATAGCCATTATAGATTATTATGCTATGAAGGCTGCCACTACTAGAAATTACACATTACAGATTCCATCTATTGACTAACACTAAAAATCCAATGGCAAAAACCCCCACATTGTACATTTAAATGGAGATCAAAATACTCTTTCTAGGCTCACTTTTAAAAAAACAGTGAAAATCTCCTTAACCCTTTGCTTTGTATTATTTAATTTCTTTTTTAAATGTTTCTCTTAACCTGGGTTATTTCAATGCTACATTTCACAACATTGCCTCAGAAACCACTGAGTGGGCAAAACTGAGGTCACGGAGCTGAGTGCAGGATGATGGACTACAAGTGGGAAAGAAACAAACATAAAGGCAAAACAACTTCTTGATTGGCTTGGCCTTCAAAGCACGTCCTAAAACTCTGTTCCAGGCTTAGAATTAAGAGAAGAAAAATTGTGCCTTGTAATGGTAAAGTGCAGGATGAGAAATACAAAAGAGAGGAAAATCTGGAGCCAAAATTTCAAGAGAGACAAAATTCAGCTGCAGAGATCTTAAGGGATTGAAACAAGCTGAATTCAAAGCACACTGAAGGGACTGAAACAAACTGAATTCAAAGCACACTGTCCTCCAGAGCCCCAAATGGAACTCAAGATTTCAGACTCAGTTTCTCTATTGGGAAATACCTGATGGGTGCAGGCGAAGGTTCCACCTTTGGGTCAGTTTGTCACCCTGTAACTCCCTGCAGCAGCTCTGCTGCCTGAAGAACTGCTGACAAAACACTGGTGCTGAACTCTGTGGCAGAAGGTCTGGGGCTGTTTTTGTTGATATTCTGAAGTCTTAACTAGAGCTCTCACATGCCTGCTGCTAGCTACATAATCTTATGCAATCTTCTACAGTCATTCCCTGAGAAATTGTGGGCTTGGCTGCAAAAGTTGTGGATGGGTCAGGGAACTGTGAAAAGATGGAGAAGGCGCTGGAGATCTGGGTTCTTACTCCTGCCCCTGCCAGACTGGGGGCAAAGAGTAAATCATTTCAACAAGGTGCTCATCTTCACAGTACAGCTGACATGTAAATCTTCAGGTAGTTGAGAATCCACAATAGAATTTACTAAGACATCCTTCTCTAAATGTACAGAGCTGCCTTATCTAATGGGTCTGGAAAATCACAGGTACACATCTGAAGTGAGGCAGTCAAAATTAGCATTTTCAAATCTCTCTCTGATGCTCTCAGATCTGTGAAGTGGACACTCCAGCTCCACACTGCTCAGAGCTTTTGTGCAGCAGGTACTGTAGTGACAGGCACTACACAAAAGCTTCTGAATACATTAATAACTTCTGCCCTCATCGAGAGAAAAATGTTTGTGATGTGCACTTTAAGGCTGCATCACAATGCATATGCACAAGAAACCAAGTGAAGATTGCAGAGGCAACTGTAATTCTGGCACTTGCTAAGTTTTTAGTGCCAGCCTTTAAAATCTCAACAATGTGCTTTTAACATAGCAGCTTTCTGGTATATAACATGTGATTATCTGAAATTACATATATATTTCACAGTATCTGGAGAACATTTTGTTTTGTGCTTTAGAAGGGTCCTGAAAATAATCGTTATTTAACTAAAACATCTTTGGCTTTCTTTTCTCTTTGCTTTTGTGTGGAAGCCACAGAACAGCTTTTCACATAGCAGATGAATAATGTGTAGGAAGAGTGAGAGAGGAAGGGAATTGATGGCTTCTTTTTAAATATGTGAATTTAATTTCACTAGGCATTTTATTTTAATCATAATGCAGATCCAAATGTATAGGGGGAAAAAAGAATCTCCTGAATGTTCCTGTATGTTTTTCATATACAGTACTGGAAAAGTTCATCTTCTATAAAAGAATTCATGTATTCTCTGATTTTTTCAACTGTCGTCTGAAAATGAATATACATCAATACCCAAAGTACTAGGTAGCATATAAACATTCTGCACCTTCAAACCACAGCAAAATGCAGTCAGTGGCTTGCTGGACAACTGTGACATTACCTGACCAGATTTAGAGGTTTCACAGACAGAAATTTTCTTGCACTGCTGGATTTTTTTAGCAAAACTCTTTTTCTCATCAGTGCCAAGTAGAA
Source organism: Sialia sialis (assembly GCA_009812075.1). Lineage (NCBI taxonomy): Eukaryota > Metazoa > Chordata > Aves > Passeriformes > Turdidae > Sialia > Sialia sialis. The sequence continues at coordinate 3,800,510 of VRYO01001272.1, forward strand.
ACGAGCTATCCAACACAGTCCTAAACCCAAGAGTATTATGGAACTTGCAGTGAGAAAAATTCCTTGTCTCCTGCCCCTCTTCCCTCCAGCTTCTCTGCAAAACAACTGCAGGCATAAATCCCTCTCCCACTTGGAAAAGTGTATCTATTGATCCTGAAATAAGCACGTGTAGCAGTTATGCAATTGATCTGCCAGCACCATGCCCAGTTCCCAGTTTGGGAGGAACGCATTCCTGGTTATGAAATGGATGATTTTCTGAGCCCAAAGTATGAAAGAACAATCCGACTTGCTTAGGTAAAAGAGAGCCAATGGAATTTTTTCCTCCATTCCTAATGATCACAGAAATAACACATTCTTGCATATTTTATCACAAGCAAAATATCTGAGAAGTCCTAATTCCTTCATGTTAACAGCTCGCAGCATTCCCTCAGTATAGAACCTCAGAAATATATCTAAAACATCCAAAGCTTTAATGTCCACTCACTTCAGCTAAAACTCCCAGTAAACAGAGCAATTAAAGAAAACGAGGCATCTGTAACAGGAGGGAAGGATTTATCCATCTTTCTATTCCTTTCTTTTATCATTGCTACTCACCTCCAAGAGCTGCTGTTGCTCGGAGCGCACAGAAGGCAGCAGCTCAATCCGAGGAATGAAAAGGTTATTTCCTTTCACCCTGAGTTACTGCTCTCCCTCGAAACTCCTTCACTTTCTCTTTCAAGTTGCACAGGAACACAAGGATGGACCCTTTTGGCTCTCTCCAGGTCTGTGTATATTATGTAGAACAGATGAATGCATTTCCTATTTTAACCAGGGAAATCATGTCTGCACTGACAGCGCTGGATCATTAATGGTGCACTGTGTGCAACAGTGCAAGCCCACGGAATGCTCAGGATTGGGCTCAGCCCTCTACATGCAGAACCAGATGAAAATCTGCAAATCAGCTTCTCTTTGTTGCAGAAGTTTCTCGTTTTCTCTCCCGCAGCAGAAGCTGGAAGTCGCTGTTTAACAAGTACATTTCACTGGAAATGCTGGAGCAGAGCTCTAGACTTGGTGTAACACCAGAAACAAACACACTGGAGATGTTTTGGCCACTAAAATGCCTCTAACCCCAGAGTAACTTTCGGTCAGCTACCACATCAAACCTGTGATTCCTTTCTCCCCAGACAATTTTGTCTTGTAGCACTGTCAGCAAACTGCTCCAGCACTGCTTGAAAAGATTCCAGCCCAAATTACAGTTGTGAAAGCCTGTTCTTGCCTCTTCCCTTACTATTTTTTTCTAGAATATTTACATTTCATGTTATTCCCCACCCATAGTTCCCAGAATGCAGGAAAACAGTCTTTCCTTCCTGCAATCCTAAATGCCTTCATTAGGGAGACTTAACATTGAAGTGTTTTGGAAGGCAGATGCTCTGGATTTAAAAGAAACAGGAGAGGACTCAGTGAACAGCTGCATTGCTCTCAGCTCCCAGAGCCGTATTTCAGAATGGTTTTCCGCATTATTTTGTCAGTGGGAACATATTATTACTGTCTATATTTAAAAATACTGAGTTTCCTGCATGAAGGCAACAGCAGAATTAAAACCACAATGACTGTTCTGTGCAAGTATTCTGTGCCAATGGCGCAGAAAATGAGATCCAAGTGAAAAACAAAGTGGTTTAGAAGGTCTTTGCTTGCAAGGTGTCTGTACAGAACTGGCCAAAAACCACCAGTACAGGAATTCTTGTACAATTATTCAATATTCACAGTTCTTTGTTGAAATTTCACTGTCTGCTCAGTAATACCTTGTCCTTACTAATGAGCACTGTTGTATTACATCTGTAGTACATTGAAATGCTGGAAATTAAACCCACATTCCAAAGTTAAAATTCTTCTGTTCTAAAAGGAAATATTTTTCAAGTAAACTGAGCACTGTCTGTTTCTGTAGATATTAGATCATGCAATTCCTGAAAGTGTCTGGCAAACAAATTTCACTTTGGAGCCCTGAACATATCTCCTACTAGAGAACTGCCAAATCCCAGGGAGAAAAATCTAACACATTTTCGATAAAATCTTATAAATTTGAAGTAACTCACAGTCCTTTTTTTCCCCAGGAAATAGATATTAACAGTTTTTTCTCTTATTGAATCTTCTTATGCATCATCCACAACCACCCACGTTTATTTTCCAGAATAGTTTAGGCAGTGACTAAAGGATCTACTGCAGCTCAGGTAAATTTCTTCTTCTGAAATAAGTGCACTAATCATGTGGATAATATGAAATGGATTTGGTTTAATTCAATGAACATATGTAAAACAAGGCTTTCAACCACAAATATGACTTCATTGGACAGCCCATTGTTTATTCCCTGAGGGATACTTTAGGGAATAACTTTAATGAAGCACTGTTTCAACAACTTATTATCTTTGGGAGTCTTTTAATTAATGGCAGTGGAAGTTAATTTTTAAAAAAATACAGCATCCATCTCTCAGCATTCTGTGCACAGAAATTATTCCCTTCTTACTGAAATTCTGGAAAAAGATATGACAACCAAAGGCCTAACTTCAAATGTAAATAAAAATATTAGGCAAAATCTCTACTATAAATTAAAGACTCTTATGCAAAGTTCCCAAACATGTGCTTAAATTCAAGAACTTAGTTTTTACAAGGTTAATAGGATTCATTTGTCAGGGAGATGCCTTATGCCAAACAGGATTCTTAGAGTCTTAAACCCACGTTTGCTAAGCTTCTAAATACTTGTAATTTAGGCACGCAAGTTTGAAAATCTGGCAAATGCTTGTTAAGTGCAAGTGAAAAATAAACAGATCTATCCTGGTGCAGAAACTCCTGTGAATCATCACTCCTCAGGACCAGAGAAGTTACCCAATGCAGGAGCTGTGTCACAGCCACAGCAGCAACTAAGGCAGAGAAAACTCTGAGTACAGGACTCACAAATGAATAAACATCTTGAGGAAGCTGATGCTTTGTTCTCTTGCTGATGTACAAAATTCCCCAAAAGCCCAGAACAGCTTCAGATTTTTCAATGCCATAAATAAAACTTTGCCTCCTGAACAGGACTCAGACTTGATCTTCCCTTTTTGCATGAGACTCAGGACTCTCATTGTTACAATTCCATATATGAAGCACCTCTGGCTACTCACACTGCAGGAATAAATCATCTCTACAGTGAACAGAGGCCTTTTTAAAGTATCTCTTTAAGAATGTGAGCTTCATTCATGCACTCTAGTCTCCATGGAATGGAATTCTCCATTTCTTCATGGGAACTAAGTTTTAGTCAAAATTTTTTCAGCAAACATGCTTCAAGTATGTGAATTTTATAAAACATCCCAAATGTCTCATGTAAAATTCTGGGAATGTGGCAACAGTTTTGGAAAATAGTTTACATTTCAGCTGCCAATGTACTTCTGTGTTAGAAGACATTCATTTATTTATGAGATTCATAGAACTTTGGATTATAGCTGAAATATAAGACAGTTTTTGCTGGTAATAAATTGTGACTCCTTTCACTGACACTGGCCAACATTCCATCTTCCAATGCCTTATTGTGCAACTTCTTTATAAGTCTTCCAGTAAAAAGAGATTAAATTGTCAAAGTTACCGGATAATGGCTTGGGCAGTTGACAGAGTACAAACTTGGCACACAAAGCACAGGTGGATATTGAAAATCTTGTTTCCTCACTGAGGAAGGGGTCACTGGGTGCAAACTGGGTAGGGAACCTCTTGAAAATCCAAGGTGTTTTGCTTTTGTTTCCCGTTCTCCAATAAAAAAATGATAATGAGAAAATCTGTCTGTGTATCAGAAAGCTGAGATCTAATTTTAGAACTCCTCAAATAGAATCAGAATGACTCTCTGAGACTCACAATGAAGAAAAATTGGCATTTAAGGAATCCTTCTTAACAGGTTTTAAATTAGGGGAAATTAGGACTACAACATTCAGTATTTCTTAAATACTCATAAATTGTGTTTGGACTCAGTTTTGTGACTTTTTTCTCTACAACTTAAGCAATACCTATAGAAGAGGCATACTCAAAAACTGGAACAGCTACTCTTTAAAGGAAAAACTTTAAGATTAGATTTAGAAATACTGTAGAATTAGGCATTTGTTCTCTTATTGTCATGAACCCAAAGAAAACTCTCTTATTTTAAAGTCTTTTTCATTTGAATACACTTAACATGCTTGGAGTACTGTGTTACTACTGCAGTAATCAGCATTTGTAACCTTTGCTGATTTGGAATTAATGTTATATTTAGTAGAAAAAGAGAGATCGGAGATTCCCATATATTCCTGGAAGTATCTTTAAAATGTCCTAATAATTATACTCAAAAGCTAGAAAATACATATACTACTATCACTGCGTGTCTTGCTCCATCTTAATTAGGATATCTGGGGGTTTTAAATGTGGCAATAAGTTCCTTTCATTTTCTCAGTAAGGCCTTTTTTCAATTTTTATTTTCATCATCTGTCACAGAAATTTGTTGTATGTGTAAGCAATTTAATGGTTCACTGAAAGGTTGTTATGCAACTGAGTTGTATAAAACCCTGCCCAAGCCCAGAAATTACTGTAAGGGGGAAACACTGACATGGTGAAGGGCTGAGAATTTAAATTTTTTTTTTGCTGATATTTCTGTCTTTTGTCAGTGAGTTTGCAGAGCTCCTGTGAGGGCAGATTACCTAATGTTGGAATGTCAGGGACAAAAAGCTGCTGCCCAGGCAAGAACCTGGAGCCATAACAGAACCCCAGAATCACAGAATCACAGGTTGGAAGAGACCTTCAAGATCATCCAGTCCAACCCATGCCCAAACATCTCCACTAGACCATGTCCCCCAGTGCCACATCCAGTCTGTTTTAAACACATCCAGGGGTGGTGACTCCACCACCTCCCTGGGCAGACCATTCCAGTGTTTTATCACTCTTTCTGTGAAAAACCTTTTCCTTATATCCAACCTGTATCTCCCCTGGAGCAGCTTGAGGCTGTGTGCTCTGGTTCTGTCAGTGCTGCCTGGAGAGAGACCAACCCCACCTGAGCACAGCCACCTTTCAGGGAGTTGTACAGAGTGACCAGGTCACCCCTGAGTCTCCTTTCCTCCAGGCTGAACAACCCCAGCTCCCTCAGCCATTCCTCACAGGGTTCCAAGCCCCTCACCAGCCTTGTTGCCCTTCTTTGGATGTGCTCAAGCATCTCAAAGTCCTTCCTAAACATAACCAGTGGGGAGTCTGCAGGGCCATATCTGCTTTGCAGAGGTCTCAAGTGATTATTCCAACACAGTTTTCCAAATGGAAGCCACTCAGTGCAATGCTGAGCTACGATTAAAATCATTAAGCCTGGATTTCTCAGTGTAGGTGATGAATGATTAAATGCATCATTCCAACTGCACCGGGGTCAGGACTCGAGGGCTTTCTATCAATACATGTTTATAATCCTGTAAATGAATACAGTGGCTGGGAAGTATTACCAGTAGGTGAAGATGTCACTGTTTGTGAGCCCCTGTGACATGTACAGCTCTTCCCAGGCTGTAATTAATGCAAATGGCAGATCCTGGCAGCCTTCCTCAGGTCACTAAATCAGTGATATTCCTGTTGATCATTGCTGTGATTATCCTCAGAGCAAAGCACTGCTCTGTGACTGAGGGATGGATAACGTGACTCTAAACTGATTACACCTAAGTACTACTCCAAAAGCAGTGAAAGAGCCAACACTGGGGGTTTTGTTTCACTGACACTGATTTCCACAGGAAAAAGAGCTCTTCTTAAGGTATATGACAGAACAAAGAAATATCATCATGCTGTACCCTTGTTTCTGCAATAACAAGATATAACCTCACAATTCAGTTTATTTTTCAACCACAGCATCCTCTGAGAAACCAGAAACTCTTCCTTGCAAAGAACCTTTGTATTGGACTGGATGATCTTCTGTGATCCCTGCCAGGCTGAATCACTCTGTGATCCTGTGATCTGTTTATGTAACCCCTACAAATAAAATACACGTCCACATCCATCAATTATTTACCAATATTTCTACAGATGTCCCAAATATATGGTTTTGACCTTCAGGCAGAAACACTGAAGCACAGTAGAAAATTCCACTTGGCCAGAGCTGGAAAAGCTTAGAAGCCTGTAAATTATCCACTTTTCTAGATTGCAAGAGTAACTTTGGCAAAGCAAGAAACAGTAAATCAGGGTCATTTTGTACAAAAAATACCAGTTGTTGATAACCAGCACCACTCCTTGGGATGAATTTCTCTATTTGCAACTGAAATTCCTAGTTTGAGCACCAAATAAATTTTTAAGGGAAGCTTCAAGGACATTACCTAACATCATACACAACATGTATTTCTCTTCTCACTTGTTAAAATAAGATTTTTGCAGCTTCTAACATTTGTCACACAGAGCATATAATTTGAAACAGGGATGACCACTTTTTCACCAGCCAGCATAAAATAAAGGGAAAAAGAGTGATGTCAAAAAGCAGTAGCACTCAACTGTAATCCCTGAAGGATTTTCTCTTATCACCTCCCACATTCCATGAGCATTCTTCACAATCTCTCCTGCCTTTTCACTTGAAGTTGTGATGGTCTTTCCAGAGAATAATCAGTGAGAAGGCAATTTCTGCACTGTATAAAAGTACATCATTTGTTTCTAGTCAGCTCTGAAAACATAGGTTTCTGTCCTTCCTGTATGGGATAAATCATGAAACAACTGAATATGAGGACAGTGTGGGTGGCACAGCGCACAGCCTTAAAATCGTATTTCCATTCCTTGGAGGATTAAAGCTGGATAAAGTTTTCATCCATATCCATAGATCCAAATCAGCACGTCAGGAATTGTTGATTTTCCTGTCTGGTAATGCTTCCATGGACTCATGTTTTGGGGCTCTCTTCATCAGCCTCCCTCCAAAACTGCTGTAAGAATTTGAGACTGGCTCTACATTGATCAGTTAATAAGAGTAGTATATCCCAAGGTGTTATTTATCCTCATAAACTCACAGCTATCTCTCACCTGGGAGTCCCAGGCAGGACCACACCAGTTTTCAGCACCAAGGTCAGCTCAGGACTATGCACAGCACAGAGAAAAAAAAAAGGACCTCGATGCACTAAAAGTCAAAACACCCATCAAAAACACAGAGAAATCTCAGCACTTGTTGAAAAGAAACAGAGAAATTTTTTTTTTAATCTAAACCTTATATTTTATTCATTAACTGCATTCTTTATAGGCTATTCTGTGTGGAATATAAAGCAAATAGATGTGAGATAAGTTTGTAAAACTATTTACTTTCAGTAATGCACAATGGAAGAAAAGCCAGATGAATTGAGCACTTTCACTTGCATGTACTTTTCTTTGAACCCTTTATGTACAATATATGGGCTAAATTGTGCCTGTAAGGCACAGGCTTGAACAAAGATCATAAATTGAACAATCTCCAAAGATATTATATTGTAGCACAACTCAACTTGGCTTCATGGTAGGTCAGCCACAAAAACCTCCTGCTCTCTCCACTTCTTGTCTGCTCCTCAGCTGCATCCCCCAAAACAGAGAAATGTGTGCCCCACGCATGCAGACTGAGACAGACACACATTTTCAGTCCCTTCAATGGATGGATGGATCTAGAGATTGGTTCTGTGTAGGTTTAGCTGATTTTTATTTCCTCTGAGTGTGGAAAACATGGAGATGCACTGGGTAGATTTATATTAATCTATTCCTGACTTAAACTGATCTAGATGCACGTGAGGTGCTCATTTAGAAGGCATCTTTATATATATTATACATGCAAAAAGGCAAATGAGGTCCTACTGGATTTATTATGTATCAAGTTAATGAGAGCTTTAATATTTAGAGAACGTGTTGTCATAGGTTCTGAATGAGTTCTTTGACAATTTACTACTGACAACAAAGCTGGCCTGGGAGTCTAAAATTTCCACAGCTTCCAAATGTTGTGGGTGTAGACAATTTTGGTACTTAGTTCATAAAACCCAAATTCTGCAGTAAGGTTAGAACCTCTTCCTGATGAAGTAACCTGGATACATGCAGCACTAGAGAGAACATGGCAAAAATGCACATGGGAAATCCCAGAACAAAGAGAAACATCAATCACTCCATGTTTACTTCAGTGGCCAGATTGATACATCCCTGCACACAAAGACTTTTCAGCCCCAAAGCTGTCCTTTCCATGAATCCTACTGGCTTTGTTACATGGAAATGCTGACAAAATCTAATCTAATTTACCTAAGTGCATGTGCTTGGAAGTAGCTTAATTAAAACACAGTAAATTTGCATGAATACTTTCTCCTAGAATTAAAGTAATCTTAATTCAATTTAGGTTCATTTACTTTGGAACAGAATAAAGCTAAATTAAATTGAGCTCACTTTAATTCTCAACATGAGTGTCCACACAATTTTTAATAGTTAATTAATCCACTGTACTTTCATAAGTGAACCTGCATGGATTTTCATAGGCTGTGTTTATGTAAACAAGCTCGAATTATGCTCTTATTTTATTTCGAGACTGTTCTATTTTCTGTTACACTCCATATGGGCTAATTTAACAGTCACTAGGAGGAGCCAAGTATTAGCAGATTGTTCTTAACGAAGACTGCATTTTCCATCACTGGAATTAAAAGACAATTTTATATATATTCTCTGAATTACAGTCCTCAATGCAGCCCTTTAGGCCTTAAAATCTACTGATGACAAACAAAAGAAGCTAGATATGATTTCTCAGAAAAAAGTTTTAAAATTCCATGTCTAAAATTTATATACTTAAAGATGTTCCTTTGAAAAATAGATTATCGCATAGGAATTGGATTTTCTAGATAACAGATGCACTGAAACCACAATTTGAAACAATTTTTGGCCTCCCTCCCAGCACAAATCAATCATATGGATTCTGAAAATGCTAAGACAGATCTTGAAATGGTAATTAATTTGACATCACAATTTTGATGTCAAGAGGAAACTCTGATTTATGGCTGTAAAGGCTCTAACTCAGCAATTATAAAGAATGTTTTTCTAAGTTTCACTGTTTCCAAAGTTGTTGGGTCCCCTCATTAGTTGAAGTTTTTAAAATGTTCTCCTGTTCATGGGGTGAGAAACTCTATCTTTGGCTGCAACTCCTTTCAAATCACAGCTTGCTGGGCAAGGCTCATGTTAGCTGTGATTGCAGTTGGCATGGCACTAGATTAGCTGTTGACATCAAGCCAACATTTAATTTTGTTTTCTTGAGTCATCTGTTGCCAGTTCCCATGACAACTGCTCTTCTAGCCTTCAGATTTACTAGAGAAAACCATTAAAATGGCCAGGAGTACAGAAAGAGATCCTTTGATGTAGAAGGAAGTTCAACTGTTTCCTTCAATGGAAACAGAAAGATCTTTTCAGTTATTACTTTAGCACCACGTAACTTCTGTTCAGGAAAACACAGATGTTCCTGTATTAGAAAAACAGAATGAATGGTAGTTCTTAACAAGAAACCTGCTTTAGCATCTTTCTACTACAGAATGAAGGTCTTGGTGTCTAAAAAATCATGTCATGCAGAGGATGGGGAAAAAGCTATTTTTTCTATTCTTGCATAGTAGTAATGAAAGATGAAATTTAAGATATGGATTCTTTTGATCTTCACTAGAGTCCCTGCACATTTCCCTTTCTTGTTTCACAGATGTGTCACTTAGGTAAAAGATGTATCTCAGGAAGAAATCATCACTGTGCTGAGTCAGCTCAGAGCTTGAACCTGACCAAAGGGGAAGGGCAATTCCAATCCTGTGGGACCGTCTGGGATCAAAAATACCTCTGGCTAAAAACAGTTGTCAGTGAATATAAAATATGTACAACCCATAAACCCCCTGGTTATGAAAGCATAAGAAGAAACTGAATACCACACTGGATTACAAGCAGTCCTTGGTAGTAGAATGTTAACACTCAAGGGCTATTTCTGAGCCCATCTCCTGCTGACTTTCACAGGTCCTTCCAAAGTCAGAATTCCACATTCCCCTTATTCACTCTGTTCAAAGCACTGCAGAGCACTAAGCACCCTCAAATAACTTTGAAAGAAAATGAAGCACAAATATCATAGAAAAGGGTGCACAACTGCTGCCAATACAGACAAAAATCCCTGTAGTCTCTGTACCTCTTCATTAGGTAAACCTTTTACCTCAAGTATATGGAAAAACAAGCAGCTACACAACTTTCACAGGTATTTCCCACTGCCCCACTAACAAGCATTATTTGCAGGAGGATGGATGTCCAATGCCCCTAGACCTGCACAGAAAGGGCAGCACATGGCAGTGCTTGCAAGCTCAGCTGAGGATCCAATACTCATGACTGAATTCTAAGAATTAATGGCCCTCTGCTGAGGCACTACCCTAGAGATTTTTATGCTCGTTTAGTTTATGTTTCATTATACACATCTGGATGATTTTTCCAGGCTGCTTCTTCAACAGCAATTCAAGATTGCTTTCCCAAATGTGAGGATACATCAGCCTACCCTCATGATTAAAACTGAGAGAACAAGGTGGTTACTCTGACAAAAACCTACCTTGCTTATCTTCTCCTCCCCTGCCTAGTAGCAGCAGTTAAAATATTTTAAAGACTTTTGGGGTGTATGTGGGAGAAAAGTGAAAGATAAGGAGAGAGAACACACCGGTTCCCCAGCTTGAGTTAACTCTCCCAATCCCGCTGGAGAATCATCTTCCACCAGCTGGAAATGCAGAGATCTCGGGAGGTTGAGGATGTTTGGTAGTCACAATGCAGTGTCTGTCCCCAATTTGGGTACAAATCCCCCCGTGGCACTGCACTGCTGTGAACGAGCGACAAAGAAAGCGCCGTGGCAGGGACGTGTGACTGCCATGTCCCAGTGCTGACTGGAGATGCAACAGCCACATCCACTGAAGTTCCAGTGTTTATGTAATGGCTTGGGCTGTGAATCCAGGCTCTGTGCGATTGTTTCAGAGTGCACTTGGCTCGTGAATGCCATTGATGCAGCCGCCCGCATACGTTCAGAATGCTGCGTTTCATGTTTTGCTTTTATCTTTAAATATATTTGAGTAGATTTTTCTCTCTTCTAAAACAGCTCATATACTAGGTAGAACTAGAAATGATCTAATAGCTTTGGTGCCTTAGAGCTACTGCCATGCATGAAATTCAAACTGTGACTACAAAAAGAAGCAAGGACTTTCTCTCCAATTTGCATTTTTAGCTACTTCTCTGTTTTTTGAGAAGGATAAAACTTTTCATGTATCAGATCAGAATCAGTTAAATAAAATGCAATCTGAAAATTATTACAGATCATCTGGGGAACTGGAGGCAAAAGTCTGGGGATTTTTGACTGGTTGAGAAGGCAGTAAGCTTAGTAAGATTGGTAGTTACTAATTAAGGTGGTAGCGTGACCCAAATTTGCCTTCACAGCCCTTACTGATTTAGTCAGATGTAATGACACCCATTATAGCTGAGCAAATAGTTCCTGATGAGTAATGTATTTGCACCTCCATACTTTCTATCTGCATATTCCCTTGATTGTGTCACAGTTTTCCTGTCACCATCACCAGCCTATGTGTGCTAGATTATTTCTGCAGTGTTCGAAATGTGTATTGTCTGTGCTCAGCAGCCAAACACGAGTGGCACTGCTCAGTCCTAGTCCAACACCTTATGTTAGTTCACTCTGTGACTGAGTGCAATTCTTAATTAAGTTTATTTGCATGTGTGCAAAACATATGCTTGGCTATTCAAACCTTGCTTTGCACAGATGCTGCCTAATTTTGTTAAATGGGAGAGACCTCTATAATTTTTCGGAGAAATTAGCCAAATTAGAATAGATTGAACCACTTGACTGTGTTCCCAGACTAACATGACTATTTGGTACCTTGCTTGTCAGAATTTAAACATTATCTGTTTCCAAATGTTCTGAAATAAGAATTGGTGATTTTATTAAGCATGGGTGGTTTTTCCTGGGTTTTACTTCGAGTTTCACTGCAGCATAGGCTGAGACTCGGTGAGTCCTGAGCCATACACACACGGAAGACTCTCCTGCAGGGCGTATATTGAGACACTCCTGGAGACTGATTTTAGGTTGAATCATAACCCTTATGACTTTGGACGAGCCCACTGAGGAAGCTCACTGTGGGGAGCTGGTCTGTCTGCTGGAGCATGCCTTAATTGTGTCATCAGAGCCTTAGGTCATACTGTGAAGAGGTAGACAGTGTCATATCCTCTAAATATGTTCTAACCACTCAGGCATTTAATCAGAGACTGACATATTTATTATGAATAAAAGGAACAGGAGGATAGCATGCATTTCTTTAAAGCCACTTAATTGACAGTGCATTGGGTAATGAATGACCAATTAATAAAATGAAAGCAGAATATAATGGATTTGTACTTTGTTTGTACACAACACGCATCATTAGGACTCTTCAGCCATCATTAGCTCTGTCTCCTCTGCACTGAGTCATTCTGCTCCCTGGAAGAAGTCTGGGCTGCATTACAGAATTGCCAAGCCATTCCACTGATGGAGCTACAGCTTTCTGGATTGTCCCCCTGTGCAAGCTGGCTCCCTGAATTTAGGGGATTCTCTCCCATTTCTTTTTTTTCCATGTCATGATGAAATGAGTTATGCAGATAACTCAAGGCTAGTCTCACCATAATTTTCCAAAATGTACAAAGAAAAACCCTTTGTCTACCAAACAAGGAGCCTGGGCTCTTGAAGGACTCTGCTTGGAAAGGAACTGGATGTGGAGAAACCCGGAGCAAGTAAAAGTGAATAAGCTTAACTACTTGTAGCAGCATGACTTTTTCAGTCTCAAAAAAATAAAAAAGAAACACTGAAGTAATGAAACAAAACCAAAGGAAGAAGGCCAGTCTGGCAAATTCTGGCCTCTGTGCTATCAACTCTTATAAAGTTCTGCCACTGATAGATTCTCAAGAAAATCCCCAAAGGGATTTTCTCAAAGTTTGGTTAAAATTTTTGTATTTCTAGTAAAAAAACAGCCCTTGATCTACCAGAGAACTAGACAAACACGGAAGAATCCACCTTTGATTAAAAAAAGAAGCATTATTCATGAAATCTGGTTAAGCAGTCAGTCAATTGTAACATACGTATCAGTGGTAGCTAGAATTCTTTGAATGTTTAGTTTATATCCTGTGCTAAATAAAATAGGCATGGCAACAACATATAAAAGAGTTCTTTTACAAAGAGTGAAGAAAATTTGTACAAAATACACAAATGATTTGCAAGCACAAAAGTCCCATGAGTGCATATGCAAAACGCTTCATTATGCCCGTTAGTTATTGTAATTGCCATTAACTTGTGCAATTACTTGCTCTGCACCACAATTCCAGGTGAATGGTTAAATCAGTTTCAACATTATGAATAGCTGAAAAACCCCGTTTCAAACCCCAAACCATTTCATTAAATCTCTTCTCCTATAGTAAACAAAGTGCATACCATAAACTAACAAATTGCAAGCTGTATTATTTCCTGAAGTGACTGCAGGATTCCCAGGAGAACTGAGGCTTTGTTAACAGAACAAGATTTCCCCATGCAACATCAGTGAAACTCTTCTTCCCACCAGGACTCAGCCACATCATCAGGATGGGTTATTTGGGCCCTGCCAAACCTTGGCTGCTCTGCTGGGGCTGTTAAACACTTTTTTTATGCTGTGATCTCAGTATTTGAACACTTTCTGCATAAATCCATTAGCAATAACATAGTTACAGACACACAAAATTGGCTTTTCTCTTTAGGTGGGGTTGGGTTCTCTGGAGTCTTTTTCAAGGAGAGGAGGACTGGAATATTACAGCTGTAAATGTAATTTTTGGTGGGAAAAATTGGAAAATGAGGATGGTTCTGTAGTGCTTCTCAAGGACTATCAGAGTAGATTTGTCCAAACACTCCTACAGGACTGTTCCACACTCAAATCCTCTCAGATCTAAAAGCTTTGTTCTCATCTCTTTTGATGACTAAATGCCTTAATATTTGGCTCTACATTTTCTGGGAAAAAGAGCCCTTATAGTGGTATTTCATCAGCTCAAATTCAGTCCTAAATATAGCTGAAGTTTGAGCAACCTCTTCTATATGGATATGAGGGGCAGAATTGGTGCTCGAGGTCGGCCTCTTGTAATCTCACTCCAGGCTGCTGTGAGGATGTGACTGCAGGCCTGATGGATTTATAGTGGCATGAGCCGTGAAGAAAGAAAATGTCAGAAATCCAGATGCCCTTGGGTTGCGCTTTTCACACAATATGTTGCCAGGAAAACCAACAAAATACAAAGATGAACAGGTGATAGCTGCCATCCCCTCCTTACCTCTCTTTTTCCCATTTCCCTCCACCAATGAAAGCTGCAATTTTTAATTTTTTTTCAGCAACAGTGGTGAAAAATGGAAAATTAAAACCTGATAGCTACTCTCTCTCATCTTGGAGACTATCCTAGAGCCTGACCATAGCTGCAGTGCAGAAAAATCTGGGCAAGTTATTTTTAAAATTCTGATTTCAGCAACATCAACAACAGCAAATCCCCAAACCCCACCCCTTGCCCCCTGCCAGGACCTGGACCACACATAGACTGTAATTACCAGAGTTATTGCTGAGGAGAGAACATCCAGAATGCAATTATGCTATTAGGGCAGGGTAATCAGAATAACTTGCTTATTAGAGAAAACCATCTACTTGTCCTACGCTATTATTTTCACTTCTATAAAACAGCCTCCTTAGGAGATAAGACAATTAAACAGTGATTATGCATGTCAAATCAATTTTCAATGGGTATGGATTATATGATAGCACAGGACCTGAAAGGGAATCACAGTTTAGTGCCCAGGCTTTTAAACTGTGCAAATAGTTTTACAGTGATGCACTGGTTTAGATGTGTAACTGTGAGTTCCCATTATCCTCAGTCCAACAAACTGGTGGTCAGTGGTAGCAAATACAGATGTGAAATGCCTAGTAAAAATGCATTAAAACTGTTTAATTTCAGACAAAACCCTAAAAATATATGTAATTATTATTAAAACACAAGTGTTACTGGAATCTGACGCTTGAGCCACTTGGAATTTGCTGATTTGATTGTGATAGTTTGGATCCCAAAGCTGCTGACAATTTATGAAAATAGTACTTTCTACATCTCTGGGATACAATTGCTTAGATAACCCATCTGTCACAGGAAACATCCCAAATAACCCAGCTGTCACCTCAAGCAGACTTAGATAGCAGTGGAATCCACACAGCCTTTTCACATCTCAGAAAGCAGAGTGTGTTTTGGGCAGAAAATGGATGAAATAAAACAGACCCACTGTTTTCACTTTGAAATCATACCTTCTGAAACCCAAATGACAAGATGAGAGCAGGAGCACTGGGTCACTCAGGCTTGCTGCAGTGGTGAAATGCCTGCAATTGAATCTCTGTGCTTTTTCTGGGGGTTACAAAACATCTGAGCTAGCAATGATTTTGGTTTGTGCACGGGTGGATTTTCCAAGGGAAATGAGGGAACAAAACTTTTGAGCTTTAGAAGGTGTAATTCAAAATTTCACAGCAGTAGTTATGAATCTTCAGTTTGGAACATGTCTTGGATGTTTAATGAAGTGGAAGGACTTCATTTTTGTGGTTCCCCTGAAGATGAGATTACTGATTTCTGGTGTCGAGGCACTGTAAGATCTGACTTGAGGCTGTAAGGCAGGAAATGGGCACTGCCATGACAAATTTTGCAGATTTCAGTATGCAACACTTGTTATTCTCAGGAGAATCTTGCAGCACCAGTTTTTTGATCACTTCCTCACAAATTCCCTTATCTGCAAGACCTGAGCATGCCCGAACTTTGGCTCTCCAGCCCTTGCCCTTGCTCTGAGCTTATCAGGGCCTGCCAGTGTTATCGGCTGAGGGACTCTCAGGAGACACCAGCCCTTGGAGCAGTCACCCAACACGCTCATGACTCAAAGCCAACACCTGTAGGGCTCCTTGGGAAAGCTTTTCAGAGCTGTTGTAACAGAAAAGCAGGATTGATGTGGTAAAACAGCTCCCAGAAAGCTGCCGAGCACAGCAAAGTGAAGCGAAAAGGCAGCCACTTACTCCAGCTCTACAGACCTTGCCTGTAGCTCTGCTTTCAGCAACTCAAGATGTAATTACACATCCATTCACCACCATGGCAGGTGCAGGCTGAGCAACAGCATGGGTATAAATGTGTGTGGGTGTGCAAACGCCTCATTACGGTGATTTGTTAGCACAGAGAGTGATGCTTTGTGTCCGATGAATGTGTAAATTTGGTGCTCAGCTTACTTGAGTGAAAAAACATTTAACTTTGTCTCCCTGGCCCATCTCTCAACAGACACTGGGAAAAAAACGTAGTTTGACTCGTTGTTGAAGTAGCAGGTTCCATCTAAAATCTAACCCAGCTCTCCTGTGCTGTTCTTGGGTTTCAACAATGAAGAGAAGCGAATCTTGAGGAATTAGTCGTGTTGAATCATTATCTTAATCACATGCATGATATGTTCTTATGCAGCATTAGAGTAAGAGGCATCACATCTTGTCTTGTCATTTCTGGGACTGAAAACTGGGGCTGTTGGCTGGGTTTAAGTCATTTCTGGCATTAACGAGATTCTGACCAGAGGCTTTATTTCATGTTCAGGATCTGCACTGCATTATTTCCTATTATATCACAATACATTGCAAAGGAACAGCTAAGTTACCAAGACTAATCCTTTAAGTCTTTCTTTCTTTACAATGTCAGACAAAATAAGACTATGCCATATTTCTGTAATCTCTCTTGTATTATGAGGATATTATGATCTATAACAACAAAATCTCTAAACTGCATGATTCCCGTCGGCTCTGATATGCTTAGTCTTGTCCCTTTCTGTCAAAAAAGATATTTCTAAGTCTCTGTGATTTTGTTTTAACAGACATTATCTGGTTAAAAATCAGATTACTGATGTAAAGCAGGAAAAAGAAGTTTCCTTGTGTTTAAAAAATGAGTATTTCTGAAAAACCATGATGTAATACCCCAAGTTCTCCTCTTTCTTCAAAAAACTACTTAAAATGAAAGTTAGATTTGAAGCTACTGCCACTTTTTCCCTACTTGGATATGCACATTTAGATTAACCTGGTGAAAAGTCTATTTTGTTCCCAGACAACTTTACAGCAGCTACCAAGGTCTAAAAAAGATTTCTGCAATGCTCTGCTGGCAAATTGCAGGGGAATTTATTGAGAGAGGGAGGGGAATTTGAATTAAAACCCAATTAATTAAATCCACCAGAATTAGCTTTCCGTTTCTTTTAATAGGATGAGAAAATAAATTTTAAAATATCTGTGAAGTGTATCCTCCTTCTGAGAGATGTGTCCTTTTGGATAGAGTGAAAACACCATCCTATACTTTCTATTAAAAAAGTTTAGGTTTATTTCTCTGTTAGTATTTTATGATGTCTAAAGCCACTAAAAGTATATTCAGTAACTTAACTCTTTTGTCATTATTTCATTAGAGCCACCAAGCAAATCATGATCTGAAAATTCATAAGCTCATAGCAGTGCCAAGTGTTTGGGCTGGAGAGGTTGTGCATTTTTACTGTTGGATTTTTTTTAAAAGTTATTGCAAAGTATGTCTAAAATCCTAAAAATATAGGAGAATCAACAAACACTAAATTCCAGGGGGCAAAGCAGAACAGATTTTCTGCAGGTGCAGGATGCAAATGGCTGATTATATAAAATATCATCTCCCAAATAAGAGGGATGAGTAATGTCCCAGGTCACAGTGCAGCTTTTTTAGAAAAGGTTGGTAGAACTAGAGACCCTTGATGTGTTGGAATAAAGCCTAGAAGTTGTGTAGTGAGAGCAGGAGTGAGAAAAATATAAATGGAACACGTTATTGAAAACAGCTTCTCCTGGTTTTTTGCTCCTGGGTTCTTCTTTCACAAACAAGGGTGGTTTAACCCCTTCATCTCCTGTCACCTACAATAACTTTGGAGCTCACTGGCACTCTCAGTGAAGGATGGAGCTGATGGAAAATGCCAGCAGTGAGCCTCTAAAGGGCTGCCTGTAGGAAGAGCCTGGGTGTGAGGTCAGTTTGGTTCCACACCAAAGCTCCCACAGCAAAGCTGCTCCTGTGAGGCTCTGAAGGGAAGAGGATTCACTCAGTCTGACTCTTCAACAGACAACAGAGGAGCCAATCTCAGTGCTCAGCCATAAATGAGCTTTTTAGCAGTTTAAGATCAAACTGAGGACTGAAAAGGCTGGATCTGGAGGGAGGCAGGCTTTGTTGGCTTCTCTGTTCTTACAGCAGTAACACCCATTCTATTTCCAAGAGAATTTGGGACAAAGGCCTCTGCAACAGGAGCTGCTGAATTTCCTAAGGCAGAAGAGACAGCTGCTAGAATGAACTCAGACTGGATGGCAGAAAAGTCAAAAAAACTGTAGAGAAAACAGGCTGAGAAGTAAAAAGAGTTGCACAAGCTCTACCCTGTCACATGAGAAGAGAATGTAAGGAAGCACCAGCCAGTGAGACAGACGGAGTGCCAGTCTTCCAGGCCAGCCTATGTTGCCTTCAGTCATACCTCCTTGGACTAAAAAAGAGAAACACAGGATGAATTTCTATTACTTACGGTTCCTTCCTAAAACATTTCATTCATGCAAAATATTCTGGATTTTTGAAGAACGCTCCTTTGTACTTCTACATGCTAAAATTATCTTTTACTTGGCTTCCTTTCAGTTTATTCTTCTGGTTGAATTACAGCATCAAATGCACACCATAAAACTAAGAAGTCTCTCTGCTATCCATCCTGACAGCTGTAGTTCACATTCCCTATGTTTGCCTTAAGAAAATCCACATCTGATCATGTCATCTGTTAAGTTCACTGCTGCAAGGGTTCAGGGCATCAGCCTTGGGCAGTGGCTGATATTTGCTCCCACTACAGATCAAACACAATCAAGGGTTTAGTGAGGATACACGGTTTTGTATCACGCCATTCCATCCTGAATTGGTATCAGGAGTTTGCAGTAAATAGCACTTTCTCAGGAGCCTCTGCTGTGTTCCTAAATGTAGAGGATTCCCAGGTGGCAGGAGATCACTTATGTTCCTCACTTGCAGGAAGATGTGTTATTAAGTTCTCTGCAGTTCAATGTCTCCTGTGAAATCTGAAGTGACACTCACAGTTTATCTCAGTTCTGATTTTTCCATTAATTTTATTGAGTTAAACAAGAGAAAAGGCATTTAAAACTTATGTTGGACAGGTCGAGAAAACGTACGAGTCCAAGACTCCAATTTCTCTTTTCTAGAGATTTCTCTGTGTAGTTGGTAGTCTAATGTGAGTACATACTCTCCTTCTAGGCACTGTAACATGGAGCAAAGTCAAATGAGCAGCTGTCATGGAAGGAAACATTTAAGCTGAAGTTAAGTTGAAGTGCTGTATCTGAAAATAGGATGTTTTTCTCCTTGAAACCTCTGCAATCCCAGAAAGCTGCTCTCCAGTCTACAGAGCTGCTATAATTGAAAAAAAAAAAAAAATCACTTTTTTTTCTTCTATCCTTAATGCAGAGCTTACAAAATTACGGAAGTCCCATCTGCAAAGCATAAACTTCAAAGAAACCCAATTAAGTCAGTGTTGCATACACTATCGTGTTCGCTCTATTTACATATTCCACACAGATTCATCTCATTCATGATGGAACAATTACAAATGAACTTGCAGGAGCCAAGAAACTCTCTTGGAGGCTGATTTCCACCTAGGCTCTGTCTGAGCTCCCCAAGACAGCAGGACTGGTTCAAGATGCTGAGCAAACCTGCCTAATCATCCCTGTGGCTCTTATTTGTAGGCAGCAAGGAGACTGACCCTGATGGTTTCACGTGGAATTCATCTGTGTTCCTTCAGCCACCCTTCCCTTTGCTCCCTGCCTGTCCCAAGTTCCAGCCCCTGTCAAGAGCACTGTCCTAGGCTGAACACACCTCAGCCCTGACCCAGTGCAAAATTTCTTATGTTCTTTCAAGGATAAAAGCCCAAGTCTTGGTGAAGGCTGTTCAGAGTGGAGATGAGGTGCAGAGTTCTGAGGGAACTGAATGAGAAGTGACAGCCATTCCCAGCAGATCAATATGGACAAGGCACAGGGAAGACTGCATGGCCTGAGGGATGGAGCAGCCCTCAGAAAACAGTGAAGGCTTCACTGGTTTGATGTGATGCAGTGATCTCTGTCCACTTGCTGGTTATGCAGCAGCTGAACAGTTTGAGGATGTTAAAAAAAAAAAAAAAATTAAGGAAATTAACACACAAACTGTCTTTTCATTATATATGGGCAATTCTGAAGTGCTTTATGCAGAAGGACAAGCCTTCCTTCAGCTGTAACCACAGGTCCACATTGCTGACCCAGAACATCACTGTTCTACAGAAAGCAAGATAAGATCCCCTTTGATTCAGATCATCTTACTGAAATATTTATGCAGAATCAAGCGAGGAGCTATTGACCTGTGTCAAGTCGCTGTATGAGGTTCTCTCTGGGGCATGTATGAATTGTGTATATGTTAGGCCATAAATCAACTTGAATTTCAAACAAAAGCATGGGATTTAATGGGCACAAAGAATCCATTGTATTAGCATCCAAACTGCCTACATTTCAAAGCAAAATCAAGGTATCATATTTAGTTTTAGTTACTCTTGGTATTTATAGACTTGACTGGCTTAGAGAAGCGAGGGCAATTAATTCCACATATTAAATTTTAAAAATACAAAATCATAAATTTGGTTTAAAATCCCCCTGTTATAAATAAATGAATGGTGTAGCCCATTCCTTACAGCACAACCCAGAGAGTTCCCAAATTAAACATTTTGGGAAGAATTAACAGTTACTTAACTACTCACTAAAATATACAATTACATTTCCAGATAAACATAACTCCCAGCATTATGTAACTCATTCCATTCTCAAAGGGTGGTGCAAACCTTGACTGAATGAATAATCTTAAACCACCTTCATTCATTTATAGCTAAAGTGTGAAGATCTTTTATTATTTAACAGACATTGGTTTCTCATATTTGCACAGAGAAGCAACTGCTTGTGTGCACAAGTTATTAAGTGTGTAAATTAGGTCTGAGTTCTTAAGGTATGCATTCAAATCTAGGGTTTACTTTTATTTTAAAAGAAAGCCTGAATTAAAGAGACAAAGGTAAACATCAAAGAGAAAGCCTGAATTAAAGAGACAAAGGTAAACATAAAAAACCACTAGTTATTTCCAATATGATGACCTCACTCTCATAAATCCAGTCGAGGTTTTGATGGTGCATAATCAGTATTTCCACTTCTTGGATAAAGAGGCTTTAATGATTTAAGTGTATTTTCAGCAACATTCAGACTACCTGCCAACTTGGGATTTAGAAGAAAAGACAACTTTAAAACACTTTTTCCCCCATTAAAGCTCTGTATTTCCTTTGCAGAACTCTAAACTTTGGCTAAATACAAATCTCCAAACCCTGGGAACACTCAAACCCTGGAAAAGCCTAAAACCTTCCCTCGGCATGAACAGCATACTTATTAACTGACCCCATTTAATTTCTGCAAAAGTACCATTAAAACATAACTTCACCAAGCTCCCTCTTGATTCCCAAAAAACAAACTGAGCATCAGCAAGTAAAATACTCAGGCAACAACAAAAAGCAGTTTGTGTTAAGTGTGCATCATGTTGAGCATTGTAATGATACCCCAGCTCTGACACAAATTATATGTGCAGGACCAAAATTATGCATTTGGAGCAAGAGAATCCACGTCCAGGAAGTCCCACCTTGCACACTGTGCCCATCCTCCTCTGCAGAGATGGAGAGATCATTCTCCCCTCCTGGAAAATGCTGGAGCTGAGCTGCCATGTGTGAGATGAGTCATGGCCAGGGACAAGAGCTGCTGGGGAAACAGGAGATTCTCTGCTGCAGGACACAGGAAAAATGGACTTCTGTGCTTCCAGTGAAGTTTCTCTGCATCACAAGCACTTGGGGTCCAGTTAGATCTGACCAAGAAGGGACTGGGGATTAGATGAGAAAGAAAAACGCCTTCTCAAAAGCACTATGGACAATTTCTTACAATATAACTCCCACTGTGGAGTGGTGGCAATATGGTGATGATTTTTCAGGTGCCACGTCAGAAAAAAAAAAACCTCTATCTCAACATTCACACAAACAGCAAATGTTTTGGGAGGCTTTATAGGACTCAATTTGGATTTCAATGGAAAGGAAAATGGGATATTAACTATAGCCTGCATGTTTCTAGTCACTACTGAATATTCTTGAGTACAGCCCCATTAGATGTGGAATAGTAACTTCTGCAGGGAGCCCTTTGGTTAGGAATAGGAACTTCTGAGTAAAAGAATATCACTAAGTTTCATATCTATAAAACATGGGGTTCACTTATAAATTGGAGAAAAAGCACTGATTAGCTATTTTGTGCATAAATTAATAAAGGAAAGGATGAAGGAGACATGGTAAAATTCTGTTTCAGAAGAAATATAATGAAGACTAAACAAACTCTGTTAACGGATTAGACTTATTGAAAGAGAAAGATGAAATGGAAACCAAAATCTTTCTGGAGGAAAAAAAATTAAAAACCCCCAACAACTTTTTATGGGTGGCCTGGCAGGATCAAAGCATTATGATCAAATTTGAAAATTCATGCAACAACTAAAGAAATCACAGATAAACCTTTAAATTCCTGATTTAAGTTGCAGTGTTCTAAACAACTGCAGAAGGATGAAGCAGCAGCCCAGCTGACAGGCAGGGTACCCACAGCATCTCTCTGTCCTCCCTCTGCTCTCCATTTCTTCCCCTCTTAAGCACATGTTGGAAGTTAAGCACACACTTAGAAGATTTGCTGAATTATGGGCCTGGCAGGAATAGATTTGCAGCAAAAATGACTCAAGCAGACTCAGAGCCTGTGTGCACTCCAGTTGAATTCCTGTTTGTGTTTGCCTTCCCTTTGCTCCATGCCAGCACCTGTAGCCCAAAATTACCACAATTTAAATCTGCTTTTGAGTTTCCAAACATGCCCTGCCAGTGGCTTCCAACATCCCTGAGGTGAGCAGTGTCCTGGTTAAGGGGGAAAGCACAGCTTTGCAATGGCTCACAGGCTCAGACTGAGCAATCCTGTTCAGGAAACAAATACAGCAGTAACAGGAGTCAATTAAAACCTTTAGCAGCTAAATCAACCCAAAAATGTTAAGAAATGACAATGATAGGTATGGAGTGGCACAGTCTATTCAGGGGAGGTAACGCTTCAGGAGACAAGAAAGAAAAAGCCACAGTAGAGAATATTCCTGTACCTGCTGTTTATTGCATCCCAGCTTTCCCTGGCCATTCCTTGGATGGCTGATGTCCTTCCTCACACTGCCTGTGAGACTCTGCTGGGCTTCAGGTCAGCCTCCAAAGAAAGAAGATGTAAAGCTCTTCAATTCTCATCTCAGTATCTTTTCTTAGCATCCTAGAAGAATACTTACAAGAATGCTGCCTGCTACAGAACTTCTGAATGATGAAAACTAGAAACAGTGATAGAGGACCTTTTAAGTTGTTCTCCCCTGGAGTTAATTCAAAGCATAGTGCTGCTGATTACACGTGGTATCAATAGAAATAAAAAGTGAACTAGTGTCTGGCAAAGACATAATCATGTATCTCTGGAACAGCTACTCTGCAGTAGCTTTGACTCGTCAGGTCTTGAAGCACATCACACCAGAGGAGAAGCTGAGGAGCCCCCCTTCACCAGGCAGGAAGAAATGATGATGACAGAGCTGTTAACAACATCTAACACCACTGCCTGCACTGCAACAGCTCCTTGGCTCCCTACAGATCTTCAGTGTAGGACAAGGAACACATGGTGGACCACTGGCAATGTCTGCTGGAGAGCTCAGCAATGCCCATCCTGAAGTTTTTCTATAATTGTGTGGTGCCAGGAAGGAAAGGCAGCAGCCCAGAGAGCAAAACGTGATGGCATCAATGGGTACTTACACAAATTCAAATGGATTATCCCAAAATTAAGGGGGAGGAGGGGGGTGACATTTTCACACATTGTCATGGTTGTCTGTATCTCCTCAAGTAATACAGAGTTTTGACATGGTGTGTTCTTCCTCAGTCTGTGCACCCCTCCCTTTTATGATACAAATCAAATGAGACTGTCAATCTTCCCTCTGCCCTGTGACTGCTGGAAGGATGTAATGAGAGCAATATTTTGGCTTCCTGCAACTGTCTCTCAATTAGATGGTGATACTGAAATCTGTTCTCTTTAGACTCTCCTTTCTCTCTTGATCCTTGTCTGGAAAGGTGGAGGAGAGGAAAGATATATGAGATAAGGACATTCTTGACATCCCTGCAAGTGTTCAATTCCAGGTTGGATGGGGCTTGGAGCAACCTGATCTAACCAGGTGAGGAAGGTGGCCATGCCTGTGGCAGGGAGTTGGAACCAGATGATCTGTAAGGGCCCTTCCAACACAAACCATTCTGTGATTCTATGAAGAATGTGAAATTCGCTTTCCTAACAACAACCTGGCCTAGAGACAGTCTGTAGGTAAGCAAAACATGAGTATTTTGATGTGTTTCCCAAACTAAGAACATTCTCCTCAGTGTGGCAGTGAGCTTAAACAGACACAAACATGAAGCCCAGTGTTTGCTGTACTACAGTACTTCTCATAAAATACTGCTCAGTGGCCATAAAATAGTTCCCTGAAATACAGGCTGAAATGCATGATTTTATCATAGAGGAGAAAATAAATAACTGATCCAATCAAAGCAAAGAAACAGTCATTCTTTCTTATCTTTCTTATACTATTTCCAGTATTCTCTGCATTACCAATAGGACCTCTATGCACCACTTAAATGCTGGAGGAAATCATCTTTTCGTCAGTAGAGCCTGAACTGAAGTCCATCTTTTCTTCTTAGACCATGACTGTGACGTCTTTACTGACCCCTGTGAGGAGTTGCTGTTTAATTAAAGTTGCACATGAAGGATCTAAATCACTGAATTTGTATCTCTGTTTGGAATAAATAGCTATTAACTGCCCCTAGTCTGGTTTACTAAACACCTTTTGATCTGACTTATTATAGGAATATTTTTAAGATTGTAGCGGCATGTGGTAATTTTTTAAGTTTTTTTATATGTGATAAAATTCACTGTAGTCTGTAAAGATTACAGTTCTTCTAAATCAAGGTTATAAAATAGCTTTTCATTTCTACAGTGAATGCTTTGTGAGGGAAAGCACACTAGATAAGAGGCTTTATCATGAGGCTTTTATTGTTCAAGGCTTGGAGTAATTGCAGCTTCTGCTGGCATTAGTCAGGACTGTGAGTGTGCAGGACTTCTCAAAAATCAGCATCTCAGGCTATTTGAACCAGCCAGTTACTGAGCTGCTCCATGCTCTTGCTGGATGAAAGGAGTCCTCTTTAGAAATGAACAAAACACAACAAAAGCCTCACAAACAAACAAAACTTCAGCTCTGCTCTCACATGGGGAAACTCCCTTTGACATTTCACCCAAGCAACAGTTCACCAAAAATATGAAAATGAAGAATGGGAAGGTGAACCAACCCTGGCCATCTGCAGCGTGCTCATCCCCAGTTCCTTGGATCTGATCTTCTCATTGCTCAGCTAAAAAGGGATGATTTAGTCCAGTGAGAGCAGTGAGGCTCAAACTCTGCTGTGATGGGTCAGTTCTACTGATTAAACTGATGTTTCAGGAGGGAAAGGAAAATGAAGCATTGCATCACAGGATTTCCTTTGGGAAATGCATGAAAATCTCTGTGCTGCCAGCTCTACACCCTCAGCTATGGCACTGAAACTTCCTGCATGAAGCTGGGCTAAACAAAAAAA
Organism: Sialia sialis; assembly: GCA_009812075.1. NCBI lineage: Eukaryota > Metazoa > Chordata > Aves > Passeriformes > Turdidae > Sialia > Sialia sialis. Next base: position 3,826,296 of record VRYO01001272.1, read on the forward strand.
CACTGTGATTGTACAGTCAATAAGAGGAATATAAATATATCTTTAAACCAAAAATCCACCAGGAGATGTTTGACAGGCTAGGCTGCCTTCATCTATTACCACATTTCCTACCTCAATATACTTTCCTCAGCAGGCACAGCCAAATGAGTGGGTGCAGAACAATCCCTGACCTCATCACAGAGGCAAAAAACTGCCCCAAAACAAGAGTGCATCTCCAGTGGGGAGATGGCATCACTCAAAGGCCAGGTAAATGTAGGAATGGTTTCTCTAGGGATACCCATATTTTGGTATCATTTTGGTCTGTTTGTCTGTAATTTAAACATGTCACTTAAATGCTAATGAAATTAATTTAGTTTTTAGATTAATGAAGAATTTTACATGTTCACACTTTTCTACATGGTTTGTCTGTGAGCAGGCTGGGATGTAAACACAAACTTTGGACATATTATTTCCCACTCCTGTCTTTTGACTTAAGAGTCCATAGATGATTATGTTGGCATAATGATAATGATAAAATTATTTTCCAGGGCAGTAAAATAAGATAAACTGCAATTATGTCATCTAGCATTCATAATTCTTAAAAATAATATAACTTATATTACAGATTTTTAAGTAGTCAAATTGCTCATAATGATTACTCACAACACTGTAGGGTAAAATTTTATTTAAATTAAGCAATTTAGGTTCATTTTATTATCATCTGGAAGCATACAGATGTTCAATACTATTTGATGAACAAATTTAAAACCTGAAAATCTACCAAACATGCTAATCCTACCACTGACTATTGATACCTACCTGGACAAAAGGCAGATGTATTTAACACCTTTTGTTTCTCTCCACATATTGCACAAATAACAGAATACACACAGACACCTTCTCTTGCATTTTAGTAGAGCCTCTCCCATGCAGTGGGACACTGGTTTATCTGATGGAGTCTGTATTAAAAATGCTCCTGGGTATTGACAGCTCCTCCTCCTGACAAAAAGCACAATAATGTTTATATCTTTGTCTGTTGGTCGGACATGTTGTGTACTTTCTTTGTTGTGTATCTCACAAAGGCCAAAAGAATTAATTAGCAGAAAACAATCTAGAGGAATTAAAACTGAGGTTGCACACGCCTTCCTTTCATTAGTCACTCCTGCTTGCAGAAATCAAATGGCAGAAACATACATTCCTCTTTCAGTCAAGATTGCCCCTTTGGGAGTGAGTCGAGCAGTTCATGTTAGAAGAGTCCTTTGTTCCCTTCACTTAGGGTATCGGAACAGTTGGTAATCAGGGATAAACCATCCCCTGTTCGCCTTAATTCAATTTGTATTTCACTCCAGACCAATGTGCACACAATTGCCTGATAAGGCAAATAAATAGAAGCACTTAAATTAGATACAAATATTAATATGTTCATTGGCTCGGAAGGAAGCAATATAGCAGGTGCGTGAATAGAGCCTGGAATATTTTATTTACTCGGTAATCTGAGAAAGGGGAGCAAAGTTCAACCTGAAATTGCATCCAGGAACTGTCTCCCGCAGGCTGATAGTGCCTGACCCAAAACCTAAACCTGCTTCTAGGCTTAGACGTCAGCAGTGGGTAGTGATGATCAACACCCCATTCATTGTCTTTACGCTGTTTTGATTACTTCTCTTCTCATAAAACTGACAGCTCTTGTGTGACCAGCATCTATTCAGGGAAACTGAGAGTAAACTGGCTCTTACCCTTGGCTTCCAGCTTGTTGTTGTGCCTTTCCCTGCAATCACATCACATCACATCAAAGTGATGTAGATATTTGTTTCTTTTTTTTTTTTATTAAAGGTCTCAACACTGCTTAGATTCTGACGATCTGAAATTACTGAGTCACCACCAACACACATTTAGAATCACTCCTCAAAGTGAAGCTGAAAACACCATTAGGCATTGTTAAAAAAAAAAAAAATCTAATCACAATATTCTATTTATACACTAACGCTTGGGCTGTGTCCCCTCAGCACCACCCTCTGTGCCCACACTTCACAAGGAGATTACGCTTCTCCCTGTGAAGTGAAAATTACCTTCTTGTGGGCAGAAAGCGTTTAATTATGACTCTGCTTCCCTTGTCTCCATGGCGATCCCATGCAATCAGCCTGCTTCATTAGCGCTCATTTCCCCCTCCCCAGCAAAGTCAGAGCCGAGCTCTGCGGGAGCCGGGTCGAGCCCCGGGGACCCCCGGCCCGGCCGCGCCCCCGGCGCGCGCTGGGCAGAGCCGCGGGACGCGCTCGCTCTAATCCCGTTTGCAGCTCAGCACCGCACCATCTCGGCACTTACTCCATGAAATACGCTCCCAATTCCTGCCCGCCCGTGGCGGCAGCGGGGCCGTTACCTGCGTGCTCCCCGGGGCCCGCGGGCTCGGTCAGGATGCTGGGGTCACTCTGCGACCTGGCTCGCGGGAGAAAGCAGCCGGTCCCTTCTTGCGATGCAGCCATGAGGTGGAGGGCGGGAAGCTCAGAGGAGGAGGGAGGAGGAGGAGGCGCTCATGGAGCCGGAGGCGGCCGGGGGACAATGGGGACGGGGGTGCGGCGAGGCGTCAGCCGGGCAGGACCAGCCGCGGCAGCATCTTCTCTACCCCGGCGCCGTCGGCAGGGCTGCGGCTCCGGGCGCTCAGGGGGCAGCTCCGGGCGCCTCAGGGGGGTGGGCCATGCCGCCTGGCGGGGAGGGGAAGAGCCGGGGCGCGGGCCGCCGGCCCGGCCCCCCGCCGCCGCCGCCGCCCCCTCCCGGGACGCCCCCCGAGCGCCGCTGCCGGAGTCGCCTCAAGCCGCCGCGCTGCTGAGCGCATCCGTCGGAAAACATTGGGATTCTCCCATGGTGCCCCGCGAGCGGCCGCCTGACGTCACGGCGGGGATGGGGGGGTGCGCGCCGCACCTGCACTGCACAAAGGCGGGGGCTCCGCAGGTGCGCGGGGTCCCGCCCCGCCCGGCGCGTCACGGAGAGACCGCCCCAGCCCGCCCGCCGTGTGCGGGACCCGCCCGTGTCCCCGGAGCTGTCACGGCGCTTGTCCAGTCCCGCCCGTGCGGGCGCTTTGCCCCGCGGGAGGGAGCGGCGGGACCCCCGGCACCGGCACAGCATCCCCGGGGCTGGCAGGGGACGGTGTCCCGCGGGGGAGGGTGTCCCGCGGGGGTTCCATCGGCAGGACGAGCGGGGATCGCTCCGCACCCGCCGGGACTCCGCATAAACGGGATGCTCCGACTCGAGCTGAATAGCTTGGTTTGGGAATTTAAAGGGAATAACTGCTTTTATGGATTTTTTAGAGATGCTTTTCTAATCAGTCTCCCACTAAAGTCCTGTGGAATTCTCACTCAGCACTCGCTGGGATTGTGAGGATTCTTATCTCGTGTCTGCCTTAAACTCTGCATGGAACTAATGCTGAAGGATACACTCACCTTCAAGAAGATTTCATGGGCTAACTCAAGAACAATAGTTATATATGTAGCTGACCAAGTTCTTGTTTAAGACATGCAAGTTTGTAAAATTTTAGGGATGAACTTTTGCATCAGAACATTTTCAATGCAATCTTTCGTACACAGAAGCACAAGTTCAGGTTGGAAGGAACAACATTTGGTCCAACTTCCCTGCTCAGGCAGGGTCATCCCAGAGCAGAGGGCACAAGATTGTGTCCAGACAGGTCTGGAATATTTCCAGTGGAGGGAAACTCCACAGCCTCACCTGCACAGCAAAGAAGTTCTTCCTCATGTTCAGGTGGAGCTTTCTAAACATCAGTTTTTCACCACTGCCTCTTGTTCTAGTACTTGGCACCACTGAGAAAAGCCTGGTTCTGTTTTTACAGAATGTGGAAAACATTTTGCTACTCTTCAATAAAGAAAATGGGGTTTGGCCATTTCTGAAAGCAGAGGCAAGCAAAGCAGTTATGTGAGGTTGTGTCTTTGTTGTGTTTTGGGGGATTCAACCCAAGTTTATCACATCTATCACACTAAGACGTGTACGTGCAGGGATTTCAAAGTTAAATGAGCCTACATCTGATTTGGGAGTCACTTTTGGGCTGTGTGTCCCTGAAGGGTTAACTCACTGACCTCTGGGGGAAAGAAAAAAATCTGTGAGCATAGATTTAATGGTGGAGATCAATGAGAAGATTCATCCAAGATTCCATTTGAGGGAGGCCTGAGTGTGGCTGTTGGGGTGAGGTGCTGCATCCAACATCAAGTGGGAATATTACCCTGAGAACAGAACCAAAAAAGGGTTTAAAGTCAAATATCAAGGAGTCTCTGGTTCCCTTTTTGCTGTGTATAAGGTAGATCCTAAGGAAAAAGAAGCATGTGGAGATTTAATCTAGGCTGTGTCATCGTGCCATGGAATATATTAAGGTACCAAGTGAGATAATGAGCCAAATTTATTTTTAGTCCTAAAAGGAGAGGAAGTAGCGAGTTTCAAATGGTTTTTCTGTACATAGCTTTTAGGTCATGCTAGAAAATGCTGATGGTTTCTAGTGAATTCTGTGAAAGTCTGTTTGCATTAATCAATAGCTGCCTTCTGAGATGAAGAATGATACTGATTTCATGTTTAAAATGTGGGTTGAGGAGTTTCGTATCAGATTTAAGCATTTGTATAAGACGGAATATATTAAAATATTTTCAACCCAAGAAAATATCTCCAAGACATCTTTAGTAGCTATAGAAGCACAGAGAATCAAAGGGATATATTTTTTACCGGCTCCCATACTGGTTGCCTCTGTGGAGGACACTTTACAGGATTCCTTTGGATTTAAAATATCATCTGGTACAGAACAGTCAAACAGAGCTGGAATTTGCCTTGTTGTTTCCTCTTTGTTAAAGAGCATTTTCTCTTACCCCTGACAAACCAAGCATTAAGAGGCTCAGTCTGGGATAAATCCCTGGTGGAGCTGCCCCTGGACCTTGTTCTTTGCAAAATGAAGTGTCATCATGTTTGAGAGAGCAGGTACCAAAAAAAACCCCAACTTGTGTTAAATTATTCAAACTTTTGTTGCTAAATAATGTCTCTTGTATTAAAAGTAGGATTGTCTGCATGTCTTTTACTTTTTTACTTTCAAATTTCAGAGGTAATGATGGCACTTTGTACTTCCTTACCTTAAAGCAGGCTCTGCATTCCCTCTGGGGCAGGACTTTGAGAGGGAAAAATAAATGTGAGGCAAAGTCTTGTCTTTGTGTTGAAAGATCAACACCAGAAGAAATGGAGCCTTATCACAGAAGTAAATAGAAGCTAATGGAGGCAGGCACTAACTAATGTATTCCAACTATATTGATCTGTAAATCCCTCTGAAATTTGGATTATTTTGGAATGAAACTGAGCCTAGTTCTACCTGTGGGTACAAAGCACCTGAAAAATTGTCCACAAGTTTCTATTTACTACTTCATATGATTCTGTAAGTGGCACAAACAAAACTATTTGCAGGATCAGAATGGCTATTAGTAGAAACATGACTCTCCTTTTGTTTGGTTTATTTTCTCACTGTAGCAGTCTTGTGGTAAACAAGTTTTCAGCATTTTCCCTGAAAGTGCAATGATCTGATCTGTTTAGTTATCTCTCAGAAGATTTCTAGCCTTATAGTTATGATGAAAATTTTCTAGCTGAATAAGAAATATATCTGCAATTGGCATCTATTCAGTTGCAGGAAAATACTTCTTAAAATGAAATATCCACTCAAGAAACACAGACGAGAAAACTATTTTATTTTATTTATTTTGATGCCTAGTCCATGGCCAAATCAATGTATGTCCATTTGATACGACTTTCCTTGATATTTTTTTTTTTAATACAACTATATAAATGGTATGGCTGATTTGATTAGTTTGTTTTCTCTCTGACAGACAACTGAATGCCTGTTGTATGAGCTGGTTATATAAAGAGAGATCCAAACTTGTGTTGGAAAGGAATGAATCTCTGGGGAGAAAGAAAAGAAGTGAGTCATGTCAGTGCTGTTTTTCTCGAATCAGCAGAATATTAAACAACCTCATTTTCTTTAATCTGAAGCCTACATGTGATCTCTGAGCATCACTGATGTGGAGGCTTTATGTTGGTATTTAGAAAAATTAATTCAGGGTACATTTGGATTGACAGTATCAGCTTTCATGTTTAAATAATTCTGATGACCAAGGCACAAATAGCCTTGCTAGGAGCAGTTTTCTTAGATGCAGCAACAGAAAACATTTGTTCTGCTGCTTGGGAGTCTTAACCTAATTTTTTGAGATTTTTTTAATGCCAGTTTGTTGTAGCTCAGCGTGCTCACCATAACAGAGATGAGCGTTCCCATGCTCAAAAAGCTCTTGTCTCTATTTACTTTGTTGGGGTTTTTTCCCCTCAGATGCTTTCTTTGTAAAGAGGACACAGAGCCTATTTTGAGCCTTTGTTTGTCAAGACCATAAATGCTTGTCACCAAGAAGAGATAAAATATCACCCAGCAGTCACAACTTTGTAAGTACAAAGACTTGAAACACGTCTTCTCCAAGGTACTACTACAGAAAGCAAATAAAAAATGAATGAGCATCAGGGCCCTGCTTATCGGGGGCCTCATGCACATTGAGAATCTCTGGTACTCAGGAGCTGTTCTGGCAATGGCCCATCTGATTTTCATGTTTGCTTTCCTTCACAGCTCCACTGCTCACTCCCATTTTACAGGTGAAGGAACAAGAATAGAAGCTGGGAAAAATATAAAGGAGGACCCTCAGCTCAACTGCCTGCCCTGACACTCAGCTCTATTCACATCCTTCTGTGCTGTGATGATGAGAAGAGCAACCTCTACTTTATTTTAAATTATGCAGCTTATAATAGTAACAGCCCACACGTGGGGAGTGAACTCGTGTCTGCAACGTGCCAAGGGCAGCAGAGAGCTCCAGGCTGTGGTCACTGAGCACTGTAATTGTGCAGGAGGAGCAGGGAAAAGGCAGCTCTGTGGGGAGCACTGGAGAACTGAGGTGCTGTCCAAGCCAGAGAGCTTCCAGGTGATGTGCCACATAAATGTTGTTTGTGCCAGTTTGAAGGGATGAATCTCATTATCCTCTCTGGTTTTCTGTTCCACTTAGACCTCAGGATGTCTGAGGAGAAGGGATATATATATATTTAAATTCCATCACTGGTTTAAACCTCCTTCCTTCCCACATTTTGGGGAATTAATATTCTTGTATACAGAATATCTTTTTATTGCACACAGAATATCTGTGTTCTTAAGAAGGCACATGTCTGGAAGTTCCTTATTCTTACTTCCATCCTCAAAGTATTCCATAATCTTAAATACCCCAAAATACCAAAAAACTGCAGATATGTGGGAGCTCTGAAAGCCATTTTTGGTGTAATTGAGACCCTGCAAATTCTATGAATTAATACAGAAAAAACAGTGAATTGTTTCTTGTTCCATTTGTAACATCAGTCCTACAGCTTCCACAATTCAGGGTAGCAGAAATAGCTCCAAGAAAGTAGTGTTGGTTGTAAATATAAAAGAATACAGAGTAAAATCCCAGGCTTTTAAAATAATTATTTGGAGCACTTAAATTCCATTTGGAAACCAAATGCCTCTGAAAAAGAAGAACCTCTGATTTGCTTATGCTTTGCAAGTCTTTGTATTTTAGAGCAATGCAGCTCATTTTTGCCTCAGAGATAAGCCTGGGTAGCTTGTAGCCTGATCAGAGATGTCATTTCTTCTTATTATGTATTGCATTTAGACAGTACATTCTGATTCAGATCTCATCTTGTTGCCAAATGTGGAATAATTTTGACGTATACATTTTTCAAATGAATTTGAACAGTGAAGATCATTCAGTTGTCAGCAGAAGTGGAAAGGAAAAGTGGTGCTCTGTGCTAATTAGGTGAGAGCTGACGAGTCTTTGATGTAGAGTTGCAGGACAAAATCCTGATTCCACTCATGTTAGCCCCTTTCAACATTTACTTCAATGGCATTTTGTTATTGTCACTTCATTTCCTGGTGGTATTTCACACTCTGACCAAACACACAAGAAGTTCAGCTGTTGGGGAGTTAAAATACTTTAGGGGGCAGTGACACCTGAAACAAGTGGCAGAGCTTCCTTCAGTAGGTCACAGTTTGCAGTTCTTTGGGACCTGAAATCCAGTGAAGACCATAATAATCAGGATTGATGAGCATCTCTGAGAAGATACAACCTCAGTTGAGCTTCAGTTCATGGAAGGAAATATAGGAAGTCTAGAGTTGATCGGCAGCTGAAGACGAGAATGTAAGATCAAATTGATTGGAATTCCCAGTGAGCGAGGTCCAGGTTGGCAGAGCAGTTTCTGTTGTGAGTTTCTGTTGTGACAGCCCAGAAATCGTGGTGAGCCCTTCCAGGTCTCACACTCAGTGTGAGAACTGATTTAGAGCTTGAGCTGGGAGCTTTCCCAGGCAGAAACGCTGTGCTGACTTTATGCTACCCCTTCATTCTTCCCTGAGTGCTCCTGTCTGCTGGGTTTTTATCTGTCTGGGATGGACTAAACTTTGGGCTGGTTCCATTTACTCAATTTCCTGCTCACCAACTCCTGAAGCAAGGCTCGGGAAAGGAAGCAGAACAGCTACCATTACATTTCTGGAATTTCTAGTTTAATTTTAAGGAAAACTAGGGCTTCGTACCATTCCTACCCAGGAAATTTGCTTCTTCCTCAGAGCTGGAGGGTTTAGGCAGTAGTTTGCATCCTCATTTAGGCAGAATGTGAATGTGCAGCAAGATCACTGCTGAGGAGATGTGCTTTGCTCTTTTGCAGATGCAGTGAGTCATCCGAGAAACCATTCCTCAGCAAAACTCAGCTAACTTGGTTTACTTTTCAAATACAGTTTTTTTGGCCAGTTGTGGACGTTGCCATGGCAGCAGGAGATGGTGGGCATCCCTCCCCCCTGGGCTCAGCTCAGTGTGCTGTTTTAATGCCATCTTGCTGTGAGCTTTGGAAGGCCAGCCTGCTCAGCAGCTCCATCACAGCTCCCTTCATGGACAGAGGCAGGGATTGTCTTTCTAGGATCACCCCCAACAGCAAACTTTTAACCTGCAAAGTTAGCCCAGGACAGAATTAGATGGATCTTCTGTTCCTGACTTCATCCTGGAGATGGATGTTGTCATAAGCAAAGTCACAACAATGTAATAATGGAATTTTCTGTGCTTTTCTATTGAAAAAACTCTCTTTGCCAGCCTTGCTTCCAACCAGCCTGGACTGTCATGAGAGGAACACCTCCAGACCCTGCAGCTGGGATCTCAAATATTTTGGAAACCAATCCTCTAACATCTTTATCCAACAAGTAAAGTGCAGACTTTGCCTGGTAAATTCTTCCAGTCAAATCAAAAATCAGGTGGTTGCCACAAAGAGTCCCTTTGTTTTCACTTGTCCCTAATACGTGCCTCTTGTCGTTGTATCCTTCTAAGTCTAGACACAAAAAATGTTTGCAAAGGAATTCCCAACATGAGTTTAATACAATCTTTGAACCACACAGGTACTTTAAACCTCTGTCTTCTGCAAATTAATTCTGCAAGACCAAGTCCTTCAGATTTTAAGGTTCAGTTGCAGAACTAGATTTTTATTACTATTAACATGTAGTCTAAAAATATTGTATTCTAACCCAATGTGAAATACAGAGATTTGAACACCAATTTTGGCTAAATATGCAATTAATTGTGTACACAAATGGTTGTTTAGAAATCTTACTTGTCATTTGCAAGCCTGTGTGTTGTATGGAGATGGAGGTTCATGCAGCCAAGGATTGCATGACCCGTGGTATTTATAATTAGGTAATTATACCCTTGCTTAACAAACCAGCAAACAAGGGTTTTTTTTGCTGATGTTGTTTTTTCCCCACTCCTAGAAAGTGGAAATAAATCCAATTAGGTCAGTCAAGGAAGATGCCAGTAGGTTTGTTTCTTCCAAGTCATTCAGAAGTCAACAATTGTTTTAACATTTAGTCTTCTTTCTCCCTTGGCTTCGTGGCTGTTACAAAAATTCTGTTTATTAATGCATTATGAACCGAAGCTGTCAAAATCAATCTCTGTCTCCATTTGTGAGGATGTTCTAAATGTGCAGCTGAACAGTACAACATGGACTTCTGAAATTTTCATGTGGGCTCTGACCGGATTTCCTGAGCAGAAGAACAGCTGACCCCACAGGAATGTCACAGCCAGTGCATTCCACCCAGGGCAAGTGTCATCTGCATGCTGCTTACAGAGATATTCCCAGTTCTGGAAAATGCACTTACTGGGACGAGCTTTGGGTACATTTTCTATCACTCTTGTGTTTTAACCTGCATTTTCCTATCCAGGAGCTCTGCTGAAGACCATAGGGAGCTCTATTTAATTATAATTGGCAGCCTGCAATCCTTTGTGCTGTCAAGGAAATCCTGGAGCTAGTGGATGATACTGCAAATCCTTGGTAGTGGTTTTACATTCAGCAATTTGTTCTTTATTTAGCTGAATAAATGTCTGATGGAGCTGAGAGAGTCCACTGAGGAAACACTGTTGGGCAGGAAATTCTTGGTGTACCAACCCTAAGAATTAATTTACTATCTTAAAGGGTAATTTTGCCATCGAGGCTTTATTTATGCATCTGCAGTATAATTTATTAGTAACAAGACAATTTAGAAGAGCAGTGTAACCTGACAATGGTTGTGAAATGTACCACTAACTGTGAGCAGAGGATAATTGTCTCTGCTCAGATGCTTTTATACAAGACTGATGGCCTCAGGCTTGGTTTATAAATTGTATTTTAAGCACTGTGAGAGAGTTTTAATAGCCCAAAATAGGCACCCATTCAGCAACGTGGCTGTCTCAGCTGCAAAGTCCAGATCAAGCAGCAGGGAATGGTTTTACCTTCACCATTTGTAGGATCAGGAAGAAATCTGGCACATCTGGAGTTTGTTAGAGACTCAAAAGGCGCCACATTTTGATACACCTCATACACTTCATCATCATCAAATGTGCTCAATTTGTTCTATGTAATTTCGGGCACATCAGTATTTGCAGTTCTGTTGTGGAATTGAGTCCTGAAGGAAGAACAAGCCCTGGGCAGTGCAGAGCTCTGTGCAGACACAAGCCCCTGCTCTCCCCCTGGGCAGTCGTGGCTGACTACAGGGGCAACCAAATTGATAATTCTGTGTATTTTTAAACTTGGCAGTGCAGCCTGCAGAGGTGTTTTGACTGGCAGCCACTAGAGAGCACCACGGGATTGTCTCTTTTCCAGAGCAGGGTGTGGTGAACTACAGTGTGAAAGGCTTTTTTTCACATTTCTGGGGAGTCCTGTTGTGTTCTGTACAGAATAGAGCTATTAAACCAAGATTTTAGCACCTCTGGCATTTGCTTTACGCAGTTATTATTCATGGTGGCTTCTTTCATCAACACGTAATTCACTCTCAGTAGAGTTTCACTGAGTGCAGTAATTAATGTATGGGTTATTTTTACTGCGAGGCTGAATGATGATGCTTTGCTGCCTGCTGCACAGATAACCTTGGGATAGTTCTGCTTTAAGTTATCCTTACGAAAAAAAAACATAGGTCTCAAATCAGCAAACAATCAACTCAGAGAAATGATGATTGAAAGGGAAAATGCTGTGTGAATTTACCTGATCCCAGTATTTGATGCTTGCTTCTCTGACTGACACTGCATTTTTTTAAGATCTCGTGGCCTGTCTTTTATATTCCCCCTGGAAAAAAAAAAAAAAGTGTTGTTTTCTTTTGAAGTACCTATGCCTTGAGATTTATTTTTTTTTCTCTTTTCATACACCCTTCTGAAATCAGCTGGACATTTAATTTTTACACTTCACCCTTTTAAAGGTCCTGTGTGCTTTTTGGGAGAACTTCCTCATTGAACTCATTGGTATCTTTCAGCTTCTTTTGTGAGCAGAAAGTTGTAGCTTAAAACTTGGCCATGTCTCGGGAAGAAAACACATTTTCAGGAGATAATGAGGAGCCCAGAATTCCAAAATTTTCCTCCCCGGTTCAGCAGCTCTGCTCCCAGTGAGTGGTGAGTGCAGCTGTGGTCGGCAAAGGAATTGTCACAGAATGGTGTTTCCTTCAGAAATTGGTGCTGAGGGGCAGAGCCACTTGTTCTACAGAATTGAAATTTTTCTGTCAGCATTATTGAGTCAGAGCAGCTGGAGGGGAATAAACTGGATTCTGGCAAGATTAACTCTTGGGGCCAGCTGTGTACATGGAATTTGTGGTGATGTGAAGAACCCCTCTCATAACAATGGTATTCATCACATCATCCTAAATAGAGCAGACCTAGAAAAAACTTCCCCTGAGCTGCAGATCCCAAAATTAGTTTGCCAATCTGTTTATGTCAATGTTAAACTTGAAATCCTAATTAGCAGGATTGGTTTGAAGTTCTTGGTGACAAAGCCCACATTGCTTCTCTGACAGTTGAACCAAACTGCTTAAAATAATAACTCACAGGTGTCCCTGTACATTTGTTGGGTTAGTTTGGGGCTTTTTTTGTAGCTCTTCTTCAGAAATAATGAAGAAACTTCATAAGAGAGACTCCAATTCTATTCACCTTTCCAGTACCAGAATGCTCAGCTGGGAAGTGATTTCACCATATGGAAAGTGTTACTGGCTTTAAATCAAATGATGAAATGCAAAAGTTACTCAAACAATTTGTTTAAGTGACTTAGAATAAACAACATTCAGGATGTGGTATTTTTTTAAATTCTGACTTCTATACATTTTTTAGGAATATTTGGGGCTTTTTGGGAGTTCTCCTGGACATCCTGGACCAAGATCCTTCCCAGGAATACCTAGATTGAGACTTCTGTTATGATTTACTGAATTGAGAAATTTTCAAAGAATTTCCTATCACTTTCTGGGAATTAATTGATCTAAATCTTTTCTAGCTTTCCTGGGCTTTGCAAGTATTCCTGAATGCGTGATCTTTCCAGGAATTCCTGAACAGGGGCTTTTTTTAGAGTTTCTGGACCTACAACCTTTCTTGGCATTTTATCACTTTTTATAGGAATGCCTGGATCCAGAACCTGATGTAGTTCCCATGCTGTTCAAGGAATTTCCCATCCTAGATTTAGACCCTTCCTAAGAATTCTCCCAGGTTTTCTAGGAAATCTTGGATCTAAATTCTTTCAGCAATTGCCTTCTAAAGTTCTTACAGGAATTGCAGTAGCTCTTCACATCCCATATGCCCTGATTTTGTTTCAAGGTCTGGAAATAGCTGTTACCATTTTTTGCTGTCAGAGATAAGCATGAGTCTGTGCAGAGCTGAGGAGCTGGAGGCATCCTGGAAAGAAACTGTTTGAATTCCTGGTTTAAAATCAGTTACCACAAAAGTGATTTATTTTTTTTTCTCTGAACACACACTACTGAACACGCTGCCCCAGGAGTGATGATAAAGCAGCCTTGAGTGCAATCTGCATTCTGTCCTTTCTCTGATTCCCCTGTCCCTCTCACAAACTCAAAAATTTCTTACAGGGACCTTGTTAGTTAACACATCAACTCCTCATAGCACCATCCATGCAAAGACAAGTCATAAAATGTTTGCTCTTCTCCTTCTGCCAAATACTTGCAGCCAAAGCCTTAATTTGACTTCAAAAATACGCTTATATTTTTTTCTTTTAGGGCACTGGAGTTTTAGACGGGCTATTGTCCTCAGTCCTGAGTTAACTTTCATGGTCTAGGTGAGAGTGAATCCAGTCTTCTCAGAATGGTCTGTTGCAAAGATGATTTTTGTTTTGTTCTTTTTTTCTGAGGAAGAGAAACACAGGGACACTGTGGTGGTGTCTGATCAAGGCACGCTGATCTGTCAGAACTGCCTGAAAAATTCTAATCTTGATGGTTTTCTTTTAGCTCAAAGAAAAAAGAAAAATAAAAATCATAAATATGTAGATGCTTCCTTGCAGGTCTCTTCCTCAGCACGGTGTGATCTCCAGCTACGGATGTTCAGCACTAGGAGGTGCCAGTCCCTTATGAGCCTGGTAAAACACTGAGCTGCTCTGAAGTGTCACTTTCAATTGTATTTATTAGAGCTGACACTATAAGGAAAGAGTAGTACAGATAATCTTCTGTCCCAAAAGATATATGAACTGGGGATGGAATTTTTGTGGATTCAGAAACAAAATTAAAAGTTGTGGTTTCTCCATTCCCTTCCTTCCTTTTCACATCCCTTTGTTTTACATCAGTTTAGGAAAATGAGCCAAAGCACCCATTTCTGTACCATCACTGAAATGAAGCAGGTGTGGGACCATTTGTTATTTTGTCACTCTTGGAATAGAACTGTATTTTTGGAAGTGACAGCAGAGAGAACAGTCTACATGAGCCAGTTGTTAAAGCTTCATCCTGTTGTGAGTTCAGTTTGAGTCATGCATTTTTCAGCCCTAATGTTGTGTTGAACTTACCTGGCTTTCCACTAAGCATGAATCATTCTCCTTGATTAATCCTGAAAATGAAATTACATACTGGAAGCCCTGTAGGATGAGAAATAATTACTGAGGCACTGTAGGAATGAGGGAGTCAGCTGCCTTGGTAGAGTACCCTTCAGAAACTCCAGAATGCCTCTTCCAAAATCATTGCACAATATGAGTGCCAAAAAGCAGAGTTTGAGAAGAGCTTGAGCTGCAAAACTGGCAGGACAAGTTTGAGAAACCACTTTTCTGTGCCTCCTGGTGTAATGTTACACTGAATGGCTGCTGTGTCAAGAGAATTACTACAATCAGAAACAATGAAGAATTTAAAATTAAGATCTAAATGACAGACTTTATAATGCTTGTAAATTATGTTACTCAAAGTAGCTGGCTTTCATCAAAAGTGGAGTTAATTTGGTCAAATTAATATTTCACTGCTTCTTTCAAACGAGCTGTAATTATAACCTTAAAATAGCATCTTTACTGG
>VRYO01001272.1:3842122-3856173 GCA_009812075.1 Sialia sialis
ATATTATAAAGGGTGGAAATATTAAAACTGGATGATTCTCTCCTCTTTTTGATGTGGAATCTTTTACCAAACATTAATAGTGCTGGAAATTCCGTATTGCAATTGGGGCTGATCAGTCCAGCTGTTGCCCTCAGCTCTGCAGTATCGGCTGCAGCATCACTTTCCTTGCAAATATTGAATTTTTCATCTTCAAAGCTGCCACAGATGGTTTCCATAAAGCACTTGGGAAAATACTCTTTGGGATAGAGTTTTTCACATAGGAATGACCAATGGCTACATTTACTTTTCCCAGAACCTGGAGCAAGGGTTTTGCTGTGACTTGCACTTTTGTTCTCCCTCAGGTGTGAGGAATAAAAATCGTGCTCAGAACTTTGCTTCTCTGGGCAACTTGTTCCAGGGCCTCACCACCCTCAGAGGGAGCAATTCCTTCCCAATATCTCATCCATCCCTTCCCTCTGGCAGTGGAATCCATTCCCTGTGTCCTGTCCCTCTATCCCTTGTCCCCAGTGCCTCTCCTGGAGCCCCTTCAGGCACTGGCAGAGCTCCGAGCTCTCCCTGGATGCTTCTCCTCTCCAGGTGAGCACCCCCAACTCGCCCAGCCTGGCTCCACAGTGGATGCACGGATCTGTCCTGGCTTTGTCACAGAGCTGGGATCACTCCTTTTGGTCAGGGACACCTAAACAAATTATTTCAGGGCACAAATACAGTAATTTCACAACTATAAGGCACACCGGACTATGAGGCGCACTCTTTTTTTGCAGCGAGGATCCGCACACAACAAAGTAACGAATCAGTAACAGAATGGCACGATCGTGGGGTTTACTGGCAGCTGCTCAATTTGCAAACATTTTTCACAGATCGGTGCAGCCTTTAAACGCAGCCCCAGGCGCCCTCCCCATGCTGTGGGCCCCGGCACTCCCGCCTGCCCCCAGCTGCCGCGGCTCAGCGGCTCAGCTCATGGCTGCCGCAGCTGCCGGCTCTCACGGCTCACGCATCCGGGTTGGCAAATTTCCGAACTCTGTCCATATATAAGGCGCACCGGATTATAAGGCACACTTCCAGGTTTTGATCAAAATTTTAGTCAAAAGGGTGCGCCTTGTAGTTGTGAAATTACTGTAGTTCAAACCATGGTGTGAACTGGAAATGCAATAGCTCAGCAGGGCTGCCAAGCAGACCTTCCTCCCCCAGGAGAAGATAATCCACCTCCCATTCACCTCCTGAGGTAAGACAAGAGTTTATCCCCTTTGAAATAACTGCTTGTTAGGGTGCAGATGTGCTTGTATCTATTTCTCATGGAATAACTGGAGCTCTGCAGGTTTATGCCCTTACTTGCCCTGCAGAAACTTCTTTGTGTATTCCAATCCTCTGCACCTTTTTTGTGGGCATAGAGAAGAAACAATGTTTTCAATAGTTCTGTTGAGTAGTGTAAGATCTCCAGATAAAGGTCTAATACTTCCTATTTTACATTTGATATAAGTTATTTGACCAAGGATTAGGAATCAAAACAGCACAGTAGGTTGGCTTATTTATAGATTTGGGGTTTTTTAACTAAGGCTGTGGGAATGGGAAGATCAGAAATCAAAACTGCCCTGTTTCCAGTTTGCTTACCTTAAAGGCTCTTACATTTTTTCCATAAATTACTGTGCAAATTTACTCCTGAAGGTAATTTTTCTAAAAAGTAGTTTCAATAGCACTTCAAAAAATAATTTTTCCCTACATAATTTCCTCAAATGTGTGCAGATTTTTCAATAATTCAGTGAACTGAACTTTATTATCTCATTCTGTTCTATTTCAGAAGATGAAGATTAGCTCTTTAGACTGAAACTAGGTGTTAATTGATGTAGCAGTGTCATGGAACTGCACCTTCAGTTTCTCCATTCGAGAGAAAAAATGCATTATTTAAAATCTGAGATTCCTTTTATGAAGCTTATTTGTAGACTGAATACCTTCTGCTCCTTGTAACCAAGGCACAGACACTCCTTACAGATAAGTACAGATATAAACTGTGACCTGGGAATTTGAGGTTCAAATTCTGTATGAAAGCTGAATATGAAAGGCTTTGTATAGAATTTGGTGCTTATTTCTCCAACTGCTAAAATGCCAGGCAGGCTTGCAAAACATCCTGCTGCACGAATTGGTGCGGCCACATCCACCCATCAACCTCTCTGCCATTATTGATTCTTTATTTGTGTTCTCAGAGAGCCTTTGTGGGTTTGGTGCTGCCAAATACACTTGGGTGTATTTCTGGACAAAATGTTAATGAAAGATCCCAGAAGTCATTCCTGTTTATATCATGGGGGAATCCACTGCCCTTCATGGCCCTGACCTGGAGCCTGGCAGGGCTCTGTAGCCTTGAGCTCTGGGGATTATAGGAGCAGGAACATTCCCATGTCTGCTCCATTAAAATGTGTCTTTTGGGCACCAATTCCATGCCTGGCACTTCCAAAATTTGCTGCTGCATTAAAAAAATTCTTCTGCACCAAGTACACATTATGCAGATATGTAAATGAAGATAAAATCTAAAGTAATCTGGTACAATTTGAAATGCTGCATGGTCCCACCAGCACAGTTACCTTTTCCTCTATGTGAAATGATGAATCTGGGTTTCTAGCTAATCATTTTAATCCTTTCAGTCTACATAGAAAGGAAGGAAAATATGTTTTGAGCAGGGTAGAGCTGTAAACCAGCTCAGCTTCCATGTTACACCTGATCACTGATTGCTGACTAACATATCTCAACCTGCTGGGTCTCACAACTTCTCCCTGTGTTTTCCAGGGAAAAGAAGGTTATGTTCCTGAGGAGACCACTGGCAGAGCCTGAACTCTGTTCTGGTCTTAATTGGTTATTTTCTGCAAAGAGGGAGAAGCTGCAAAGCAGAAAATCATTGGAAACTTCTCAGATGTTTCTGCAAGCATAAATCTTCCTTGTTTTCCTGGCTTGGTTTTAAAGACATGTAAATGTTCAGCTTACCCAGGGATCTCACAGAAAACCTAGTTCCTTTCTTTTTTCTCCCAGCTTTTTCATCCAAATCCTATGTACAGAGTAGATTTATTGCTATTCTTCAAGAGTGTCATGGACAATCAGTGGCTTTGTTGTTTGTACTCATTCTAGTGGAGCAGCAAGAAAACAATTTCACCCGTGCAGGCAAAAGTGAATTTTTGCAATCCAAATCCTGAGGGCACAACAATTACCCTGGAGGCTGAGGCTTGCTGGGACAGCCTGAGTAAATTGGGGTGCTGAAAGAAATTGAGGGGCAAAAAAAGGTTGCTTCTCTTTATTTCTTCCTCCTGGCAACTGCCTCCTGTATGCTTGGAGCCCTTCCTCAGTGACAGAAGTTGCTCTCCAGGTTCTGCAGGAATCTGGTCCAGGGGAGGGGGTACAGTCCCTTCCAGGGTCTGTTTTGGTGTCTCAGGCAGGAGATGTTGCTCCTGTGCTGAGAGCCCTTCTTAGCACCATGTAAATGATGAGGAGCTGGCAAACCTGTGCCAGAAAACCAAGCTGGCAGGGAGAGGTTTTGCTTGAGCCTGCCATGGCATGGCTGCTCCTAATTCTTGAGGCAGGGAAAGGGAGAACAAGCAGTTTCTTTGTCATAATTTTACAGCAGTGATTTCACACCAAGCTAGAAACTGTTATCACAGTATAAAGGATTTGGGGTGATCCATATGAAAATAGAAATACCAATGCCATCATTCCATCTAAATGTTTCACCAAGTGCTAAAAGTTCAGAGATCTTAATTTAAGGCAGGGTTAAGATTGTTTATCACTGTGATTTTAAATGAGTGCTAGCTCCACTGTGAATGGGACCAACTGTGTTTCTTCCCGTGACCAGCTCAGTGGTTTAGTTCCAGTGGCACCTGGAGGCAGCAATTAAACCTTCCCACCAAGCCCCTGGGCACAGGTACAGGAGGAAATGAGGAGAGTGTCCTGCAAAGGCAGCTGGAAAATGCATTGAAAGAGCTCTGGGAGATTTAATGACAAACCTAAAACGAGCACCCAACAGCAGAGATGACCCAGGGCTGGCTGCTGCTTGCCACTGAGCATTTCCCTGCAGCCCAGCTCCAGGCTCAGCTAAGCTCCACACAAAGCTTGGAAAAGACTCTGAGGTATAGTTATTTTTTTTTAATATGTTTTCACTTGGTTGTGGTTGGTGTTTTTGCGCTCGCCTTTTGATTCTCTGCATGATTAAGCATCTAAATGTTTGCTGTCTTTGTGGGTTGTTTGTTCCATTTGAAGTTTATTTTCTTTGCTTGGGTTTGGTTTCCATTTGTACCAAACGAAAATTAATAATTATATGCTTGTAAATAACTGGGGCAAGATTTAAAACCAAAAAAGGAGGGATTTTCTTTCTGCTTCTGCGTATCCAGCTCCTTTAGGAAATTTTCTTTTCTATTATAAATTCTCAGCACTTTTTTGTGATTTGGAAGCTCTGGCTTAGTAAAGTTGACTGCCCAGAATTCAACCTGCCTGTGCAGAAGCCAAGTTTGGCAGAATCAGTAGTTTCCAGTTACTGTTAAAAGGTTCCTCTTTGCCAAAAAAACTGTAGTCATTTCTCTTAAAGTTAAAAGAAAAAAAAATGGGGTATTTTGTTTTTTTCATTTAATCCAGCCTTATTTGTTCCTGTCTTCATTGCTGTGACTGAGACAGTGGCAGAAGTTATCCCTAAATTGGATTGTCTTTTGAGGGTAACTAATAATTAAATCTCCTGCAGCCTGTGCTGTTTATAAGCAATGGAAGTAATTACTAAGTTTGGAAAAATACGCTAATTTGGAAAATGTTTGAAAATGTCTCAAATATAATGGAGTTGCAAGCCAGCAGGGAGTTACTGGTCTAGACAACATAACCTTGGTATTTCATTTAGCTCCACAAGCTGTTTAGATTACTGTCTGAGGAGGGCTTCTGTTCATCACTTTTTAATTTGATTTTACTGTACAGCAAACCTGGCATTTTAGCTTGTTTTTTAAATTGCTATTGTCAAGGTTATGAACTTGGTTACCACCCTTAGCTTAGATGGGAATTTTTCAGAAGAAATGTTTATCAAAGTTCTTCCCTTGGTGTCCAGAATTATTTGATAAAAGTGAATTTTTCCTTTTCTGTATTTTTTCTTTAAGCTATGTTTTCTGGCTTGTTCCATGAGATTTCCTACCTAGCTGGTAAGGTCTAGTTCCTCACAGCTCTCATTGGACTCTATATGTTCTTCTTAAAACAATAAAATTCTCACTATGAAAAACTTTCTATTTGAAGTGGGATGGCAACATTCCTTTTTAATGTCTGCTCTCTGTGTTCCAGCATGGCTTGCCTCTGGCTGGAGTTCTTGCATGTCTCCAAGGATATTACTAATCTACTTTGGAAAAGAATGGAAAATCTGTTTTACAAAGGTTTTAAGTCTTTTAAACTGATTTTGTTTCAAAATGAGTGCACTCCTTCTAAATTGAAATTCTTTTCTTTAAAGAAAATATTTTTGGTTTTCAGTCTTATAGGAAGAAAATTATCTAATAAAATCCATATCAAGATTAACAGTGATGTTCTTAATTATTTTTGAATTAAACAAGATTTTCTTTTCACAGTACTGGAATTAACAGGAGAATTGTGTTTTCCCCACTTCGAAAAGTGAGATGAGAGAAGCCAGTAACATTTTGTCTATTACTTTAAATTTAGCAAAATTACAGGAATTACTAAAGAATTAGTCCAAGTAGGTTATTTAACCTTGGTTTGGTTACCCAACCCTTTTTCTCATTTATTATCCAGTTATATACTTGCAATGTTTTTCTACTTCATTCCAGCCCACTCTAAGCCACTTCATTGCATCTTTTTCTTTTCAAAGCACAAGATTTTTCATGTGTGTTCTAGTGAGACTAAATTTTTTAGCTTTTTCTACTTGGTTGAGAAACATCCTTATTTCTTCCTTTTTTTTTTCTTTCCTATTTTTTTTGGCTGTGAAAGCCATATGGCTTGGATCTTAATGCTCAAGGAAAATATTCTAGATACATCCTCCCAGGTATACCTGTCAGTGGCTCATCTGCTTTATCTTAGAAATAAATGCCTTGGAGAAAAGATGCATCAGAATAATTCTTGGATTGTGACACTGCAGTGATCTGTATTGGGTAATGATCCATCCCCAAATGTGGGGTGTGAATCTCTATTTCCCTTTCAGTCTTGCAACATTAAACTTGCTTTGTTTTGAGGCACTTGCTGTGTATTCTTCTTATTTAAATGTGTATATGTATGAGTACACTCACAAATATTTCTTTTTCATAGTATTAGTAGTTACATTTTTCAAAAGAATGTTCCCCTTTCACTTTTAGGTAGATGTGGAGATCTCTTTATTTTCAGTGACTTTCATTGATTGGTTTTAATTACTTTTTGAGATGATTTCCATGAATCACTGAGGTTCAGATTTTTGCAGCCTCACCAGGACTCTCTGTTTGTGTTTTCCTATTCCCCCCACCAAACAGGGAGGCCAAGGGAAGAGGGCACATTGCATGCACCACTTGGATTTTCTTCCTTCTGGTTTGTAGAGGGAGGAAAATAAATCAGGACTCCCATGATTTGGTGTGATGCTGGATCTCCTCTACACGGATGAGAAAGAAGTAAAGGCTGAGCTGCTGAAATTCCAGAGCACTGAAATCCTGGCCCTGCTGGAGCCAACACTTTGCATGGTACATGTTCTGCAATGTTCACTTCTTGTAGCTGGGCCTGGACATATTGGCTGTCCCTAATTAAAGTAATCTAGGAAATTTAAACAGCTGAGCTTAAAAGTTAGCCTTGAAATGTGTGTTGTGTTCATACAACAAATCTCCTGTAATACTGATTTAAATATTTCCCAAGAGTGATGCTGTCTGAAATAATCTGAAGAATTTATTCTCCTTATAAGATCATAGACTTGGTCTATTTTTTTAATCAAAATGTAAACTATTGTACATATTGTTCCATAAAGCAAACCTCGATCTCTTTCCATTTCTCATGTATCAGTTTTCCAGGGGAAGGACATAAGATAACAATCATTCTGGAGAGAATGGGCAGAGCATGTGGGGTAAATGAACTATTGCCTATAGAAGAGAAAAATTACTTTTCTCTGTGTGAGACAATAGTAGGAGTTCTGTCCTTTTGCCTTGAGTGGCAGAAGGGGACAGTGAATGAGAAATATTGTTCAAGTAATAAAGAACTTCCTTTTAGTTGAAGAGGTAAGAGGGCTATGGGAAACATGCGTGGTTTTTTAGGAGAAACACAATCTTTTAGATACTTTTAGTGAAAATGGGGAAAATAATCTAAAATCTTTGGTTAAAAAAATTACAAATACAGTAACAGCATTATTTTTCACTCTTGAATATGTTACATGCTACAGTACAGAAAGCCATTAATATTTCATAACAGTGTGAAATTGTATCATGCAGGTGTCATCAAGTGCAATAATTAAACCTCAGCAGAGTGGTTCCAACATGCTGTTACTGGTGTGACCAGTTGGTGCTGGGGGAGAGAGGCTGCTGGGGGAGCCCGTAGGCAACCAAATCCCAGTGTCAGCAGCACCCCGACGAGCTGAGAACAGGCTCCGTGCCCAACATGCTGCTTCTTGTGCTTTAATAACTGCTCATTCCTGATCCTGCTGCCTCTGACAACCAAGCCTGTACAAAGGTGATGAAAACGTGAACTGGGAGTAACATACCTGAGCCACAGTTGGGAAGGTTTTTCCTCTTGCTTTAAGGCTGGTGATAAAATCAAAGCTACATCGCTGAGCTGCAGAGGACCAGGGTGAACCCCTTGTGTAAGAATGCTGGTTTTATAACATGCATTCCTCTCTTGGAGGGAGCATCCAAGAGCAGTTATTCAACTCAAAAGATTAAAAAGCCAAGTTTTGTCCTCTCTGGGTTTTTCAGAATGTGTCATCTTAAAATAATTGGCCACGTTTATCTGTAAGAAGTGAGTACGTGTGAATGCTGGGCCATGATCACGTACTTTGGATTCAGGAGACAGGCAAAAGTAATATTTGAACACTTAAAGATTCAAATTTATACTGGATATCAGGAACTCACCTGAGGAATTTCTCAACCATCACCCTGTATGTGAAGGACTGAACTGTACTCTTTAAAGACTTGATTTTGTTTTTATTGTGCACGGTCTTCCAGAATTACTTTTTCAATCAAACTCTTAGGGTGGGAAAATAAAAGCAAACACCCTCAAACCAAAACAAAAAAAAAAAAATCGAAAAATTAAGAGGCTGTTGGGTAGAGAATGGTAAACCAAAAAAAAAAAAAGATTGCTTCTGAATTGGCAAAGGAATTTCTATATTATGCCAGGTATCTTCTCTTGTAAGATGAGTTTAGATTTGGAGAGTATAAAATGAGAGCCTTAGGACAGATTGGAATATGGAGAGCAAGGCAGCTGGGAATTTTGGAGGGTTCCTGTTCCAAGTGGAACGTGTTGTCTCTAAAATGCAAGTGAAGCCTCACAGGTGAGGGAGGCAGCTGGAAGAGCACAGAACTGAAAATGGGCAAAATTAGAGAACAGGCTGAGGGTGACCACTGGGAAATTTCTCTGAGCCTCTGCAGAGTTCCTGTTCCTGTTTGTGAGGAGGTGCCATCATCTGTTTTGTGACACCTGGAGAAAATACTTCCTGCCTGTAAGTAACATTTGGATTTAGATTTGTAATGTGTGAATGTATCAGTGCTGTTTCCTTGGAAAATACCTGGGCCAGCTGAGTTCTCACTGGGAATCCAGCTCAGTGGGAGCTGATGTGAAACTGCAGAAATCTTTCTGTGGGAGACTTGGAAGCAAAGCTACTTGTGATAGAGCAGGATTGTGATATTCTGAGTAGGTAGCTTGGAAATGTTTAAATCAAAAACTGGGATTTTATTTGAAAAATTCTGTCTTGGTGAAGCAAAAGGTGTACCAATTCCAGCACACTTTTTGACAGATACATGACTGATCATTAGTGAAACCTGCCTGGCTGGCTCGTAGGGTGCTAAAAATCATAGATTTTCAGTATGTGGCTTCTTGTCCAGAGTGTAGCTATTCCATAATCCTGCTTCTGAAATGGAAATGAGAGAACAAATAACCCATCCCAAGTGAAGGCCCCGCTGGTGCCCAGCCAGGCATTCCAAGCACTGATAAATTTGCTTGGCCTGGCACCTTTAGGATGGGGATGCTGGGGTTTTGTGCTCCCTGATAGCACTTGCCCTACCTTTAAGAGGACTTTATGGAATGTCCTTATCTTTCCTGGAGCAGCTGAGGCTGTTGCCAGAATTAGGACTGGCACGTGCAGTTGCTTGGAGCCAGAGCAGTTTCTGCCTGCTTTTATTTTGGAAAAAAAAATAGTTATTTAAAATATTTAGGTTTTTTTTTAACTGTGTTTCTCATGCTGAATTTGTTTTCTGTCATCATGGAAGTTAAAAATTTACTCCACATTCCTGGCTGTTAAGATAGAACTGTGCATCTAAAGTTGATGGGGTTTCCTCAAGCCACCAGACAGCCACTGCTGCCTTCTAGTGCTCCTTGTTTATTCGGTAATAATGTAAGGACAAGTGCAAAAATGTTGTTAAATATATCCCAGTAGAGCTTGCTTTTTGTTACAGCAGAACCTGGTGCACTCTGCTGTGATTGCTGGTGCTTCACCAGAACACTGGGTGCTCTTACCTGTTTTATTCCTTGTGCTCTTTTCCAGCTGCTGCTTGTTTAAAATAGCTGCTCAATCATCTGCAACTCTGCTCCTTTTTAGAAAGCAGCAGAACCCTATGGGCTGTTCTTTGAATGGAATTAGTCCTGTTCCATGTGTAGCTGACAGGCTGAGACCTCATGCTGTGATATTTAAATAAACATGTTTGCCTTGCATCAGTTTCTCATAAATCCTATACTTATGTAACTACATGTTTTATTTGGGACAATGCCGTCTTGGTAAGTAATGTTGGCCTAGTTGATTTTTGTGGCACAGTCACAGGATCTAAAATATGCAAACAAAGAGGTTTTTTGGGTTCAGGTCCCATAGAACAGAAATACAGGAGGGTTGACTTCAAATCATGAAATTGAGCAACTCTTTTCTTTTATGTTGTTGTATACGACTGAGTTAGAGGTTGTTGATTCCTTGACTTCTGGAAAAATCACAATACAACAATATTTTGACTTGTGAATTGCTCTGCAAATGTAATTATGTAGATGTAATATATGGTGGAGTTTTTCCCCTAGCTCTTATACTTGGGGCTCATTTTCTGCCTTTATATTTGGTTCACACTTTCTGTCCTGTACAATAATATATAATTCAGTATTTAGCAAGGCTATATGTGCAATGGCATCTTTCCATAGTCCAAGCTTCATTTGTGGTAGTTGTTTTGGATAAAAGATAATTATACAGTAAACTAATTGGGTTCAATACAGAAATGCTCTTGGGAAAAAAATACAAACATCTGCTGACCTGTTCAGGCTCTCCTCCCTCTTAAGACTAAGACAGGAGAAACTAAAAGCCAAACTGTCCCCATGCCAGTTGCATTACAAGCTGACAAAATATTTATCAAAGCTTATTCCTAAGCAAATATGTGCACTAGGAAATCAGATGGATGTGTGATGGATCTACTAATGAACAAAAATTAAGACCCCAAATTGCTGAAGGCAGTGAAACGACCTTGGTGCCAAAATGAGCTGCAGCATGTTCGGACACAGTGGATTGAAATTGTCTGGAGTCTTTTCCCCCAACACACCTTTCAACCACACAGAGGCCACTCATCCATTCCCTGAAAATCAAAGGTTTCTGTATTTTCTGCTGTTACCACTCATGGCAAAAGAACTCCTCTTGATTCTATCTCAATATTGCTTTGCCTTCTAGAGATTTTATTCTTGTCTTTAGCAAGAAGTGAAGGTGGCAAATATCCTGTATTCTCATGTCTCTTTTGTGAGGTGATTTTTTCCATATGCACTGAGAAATGAAATAAGTAAGCAGCTTCAAAAAGCAAGTTTATCTATGTTGAATCTTATTCCAATGTTCTCATTACCATCACTGTAAGAATTTCCCAAAAACCTCATTCTCCTCACTGGTAAAATGTAATTCATTTTCCTCTGGGCAGGCAAAGATGAGTAATAGAAGTGAATCAGAGAAGGTAGAGATGAGAAATAGGATTAAAAACAATAATGCAAAGGGGAATATGTTTCTAGCATTATCTTCAGTTTAATGGTGTGACTCAGTCATAAAATGTTAGTTGGCTATTGCCATTGCTGTAGAACTGAGAAAAAGATCAAAGAAGACCCCCTACATCTACACAGAAAAGCCTGGAGGGGCTGCAGAGTATTGCCAAGGTGGATCCTCTAGGGAGTAATGAAATTGGAATTACTTTAGCCACAGTTGAAAGGTTAATGTTCTTGTGATGAATGATATGACAGCACATCAATTACTCTGCTTACTTCTCAGTGTTGGGTGTTTTATTGTCTAAATTGGCCATCCAGCACAATATTTTTTTGTTTACTGGTAAATGCAGAACTGATTGGATCTCTGTCAATGCCTAAGCCTGGCCTTAGTGTCTGTTTTAAAAAGCAAGACAAACAAAAAAAACAACCAAACAAAAACGACCCACAAATTACAAACCTGCATAATGAAAAGCAATACTAATGTCTTACCTAAATTTGAAAGTTTGAGGTTTAATTTAATGGGCTATGCACAGGTAATAAACTTGCTTTGTGAAACTCAGAATTTCTTGGCTGAAGTTGCATTCTGAGATCTGGAAATCCTTACCAGTCAGTGCCCTTCATTTCTCTACCACATCTCCAGTTCTGTGCATTAGACCTCCTGCCTGCAGAGCTGATTTTCCTTGCTCTGGTGGAATTTGCTCTGTTTGCAGCTCAGATGAACACGAGCAGTGAATTACTCCCAGAGCAGCAGCATTGCTACAGCCATGTCTTGCAGAATTTCATTCCATTCCCATAACTGCACTCCTGGCATTATCCAATCTCTGGCCTCTCATTATCAAATGCTTTTTGCTTCAGTGACCAAACCCCTCGTTTTCTTTGCTTACCCACAAAATATCCCCACTCTGTCCACAACTCCCTCTCAAATTCCCAAACCAGCAGTTGGGCAATAGGCGCTCACTGCTCTGTTGCATTCCACACTGCTTTCAATCTCACTGAGCTGCAGATACTGAAGTGTTCCCCTTTAGGTCAAGACAGCACTGATTTTTGGCACCTATGATCAGTTCTGCAAACCTTTAGAAACAAATATTAAAAAAAAAAAAAAAAATCTATAGCACTTTATTCATTTGACTGAAGTTGGTGAGAAAAATCAAAGGTTGTGATGCGTATGGACAGCAGGATTGAATAACTTTTTGAAAAGCAGCCTCAAGTTTCTTTCAGTCTTTTATATTTAAACTTCACAGCAGTGGCTGGCAATGAGTTCCCTCTGATAAAGAATGCAATCAGTGTTGGGGTTGTTTTGAGTTAACAATATGATTTATCTTCTTTTGCCTTCCCAAGGCTCCATCTTTTAGCTCTGACATTCCCTGCTGTGTTCTCTACTGTGGAGTGTTTATCCCCTTCTCTGCTCACACAATGGGATTTCCCCAATTTGTTTGGCCTGCCTGGAGGCTTTGAAGTGAGAGGTGGCAGTGGCTTTGTGAAGTGCATCTCAGTGTTCTTTTCTATGCTGTTCCATTGCTCCTATCCGGGCAGTAAGAAAGCAGTCCCAGGAATAAACTGACACTGACATAACTCTCTCAAAGCATGGGACACTTAGCCATGTTTATATATCCTGCATAACAATTATCTGGAAAAGTTTATCAGTGAAGTTGAGCTATTTTATTTTTAAATAGGAGGTTTTGGTTTGTTTTAGTCTTTTGGTTATGACGAATGGTACAGAGAGTTTCCAGTATTATGTATGTGCTGCACCATGGTGCTAAATTACTGTGTTACTGTCATATCCCAGAATGGAGGAACATCTGTATCAGCAGTGCTTTTAGCAGGTTTTTTTGGCACAGAAACCATCCAAATCTTACTGATTTCCTGTGTTACATACCAGCAATAACCCTTTAAGTTTTGATTACCTAACCACAGCTACTTACCTCATGCAGAGAAAACACTTTAGTTTAGGAACCAAAGTGTAATGAAAATAAACCTGTTAAATTAATGAGCTTTGTGTAGCTCAGTCTCAGCAAGTTGTTGACCTGATGAATGTAAACATTGTAAATGGACTGATGAGTAACGAGTTTGGCTTTTAGACAAATTAAGAGTTTGTGTAGAAAACAGCGACACTTTAGCACATTAACAAAAAAAAAAATCCTCTAAATTTGCTCTTAGAGACTGAACTTAGGTCAGTTTTAATTATGAGGAAATCTAGAACTCTGATGCTTCTGCTCTCATGTAGTGCCTTTCTCTACTTATGCATTGTGCCCTTTTGCCCTGAAAACTCAAGTGGAAGAGTAAAGAAAGTGAATGCTCTGCAAGTTTTCTGCATATAATTGCAATCTGATTTTTCCGTTGTTAGTACAAAATAAAAGAGGCAGAGTGAATCCACAACAAAATCTGTATGCCTGGTATTTGCAGTTGCTCCCTTGTCCTGGTGGTAAGAAATGGAATAAACTCTTCTCTCCATGCCCAGATTATAAATCACTGTTTGCATGTGGCCAAGAACATCAGTTTTTGTCCATCCTGGCAGAATCTGTTGTGCTGAAACCAGGCTGTTACCTCTAAATAGAACTGCAAGAACATCCTCCATCCCTACAATGACAATAAACCAATGCTATGAAAAAATACTATCAGTTATGTAAAGGAAAGGTTAAGAGGTGACCTGCCATTTCTTATTCTTAAAATATACTGTGTTTTGAAAGCATTTTGATGATTATTTACCTATAAAGAAGTATGCTTGGTCAGTCTAAGTTCTCATACAGCAAAGGGCTCTGTGTTTTAATTGGCGCTCATGAGTTCTCTGAAACATAAAAGCAGCAATGTTACAATTGCCTTTCAAGGATCTCTTGTATGTATTTTTTTAAAATTTAAATCTAATCTCTCTTTAGAAATCACAGAACCCTAAAAACATTTGGGCTGGAAGGGATTTGTGGAGGTTATCCAGGCTTGATCTTCTTGCTCAA